>JASAOC010002123.1:0-256208 GCA_030849835.1 Herpetomonas samuelpessoai
AAGGACCCTGCGCTGTTGGCGGCTGCGGTGCTGATGGAGGTGCCGAACCAGGTGGAAATGTGGGGCGTCATCAGCAACACAAAACCAAATATTGTGTGTTGAGGGGGACCTGCTCTGTGAAGCAGTGGTGAAGTCGCCACTCCCTTCTTTCTTTCCGCCCTCTCCCTACGCATTTCCACGGTGCAAGTTGGTGTTTGGGGAGTGCTCATCGCCGGAGCTGAGCTTCGGCGCATTCACCGTGGGGAGCAGTAGAAGGAAGCCCTCAGTGCTGGTATATGTATATCACCTTGGTTAGCGGCGGTGCACCGCTACCCTATTCGACGGTGAACGCTTCGGACGGTGGACTGTTTCTTTTAAGGCATGGTCGTCTTCTGTGTCGGGTGCTCTTTGATGTGTTATCCTTCGAGGTATGTGTTGACTGAACGTCGAGGGGTTGGCCAGAGAAGAACCTGAAAATGGACTAGTGGCATCTGCTCACGGCTTCATGGTTCCCTGTGCACACTCCCTTCGAAACGCAGCGTCGTGAAGTCTTTCGCAAGCTGTCTTCGGCAGTTTGCAATACCCCTCTGCCTGCATTGTGACAAAGGAAATCTCCCTTGTACGGCTTGCATTCACTTCCGTCCCTGCACAGTCAATTGTATCAATCCCTGTGGCTCTCGTACGTCACTGCACGTTGGGATACTCCTAAACAGTGCACAGTTTTTGCTTATTCGTCGCTTGCTCTCTTTACTACCTCATCATGGCAGCCTAAGTTTTTTTTTTCCTTTACGCATTATCTTCTCTCCGTTACCGTTACAACCCTCCTCCGCGAGTGGCGCTCGCAGGTGGCGGCCCCACCCGTAGCGACAGGGCGTGCAGCCTTAGCACCGCCAATGGTCCCTTTCCCGTCTCATCTGTCGTCTTCCTCTGTACCTCTTCACCCTTCCCTATCGTTTCATGATCGTTTTTTTTTTTTCTTCTTTTCTTGGATCGCCTCGTGAGGATCGCGACAACACATGGACCAACGACGTGGTCACCTGTGACTGGTTCCTCCTGTACTGTTTGTAAAGAACGATACCATCACGTGTCTTTGCATCCCAACTTCTCTGCCTCGCCTGACGCCTGCAGGTATGAGCGCTGTTCATTTCGGCGTCCCCCCCCCCACCCACATCAATCCATGCAACGGCGACAAAACAAAAAAAGCCCACAGCAACCGAACACCAAGACGCAAGTTCACTGCACACGCTGGTGATGCACTTGACGTGTGGTTCTTGCCAAGACACAGTAATTCACAAGGAACTGACACTGCACGCGATAAAGGAAGGTATCCTCGCGTGACAAAGGCCAAAGACGAAGCAGGCCTCGCTTTCCCTGGTTTTGCCACCTTCTTTTTTGAGAAGGAAGTGGGGTCACCAGCGGGCGTCTGCGAGGAACCGTGAGGCACCGCATCCTTTCATCCTTGTGACTCACTCTGTTTAACGTTTTGCTTTTTCAAAATGAGATTGCTGCTGCTACATATCACGTCACTCGCTGCAACCGTTTTCCCTTCCTCATTGAACGTTCGGCTATTACCAAATGCACAACCGCAACAAAAGAAAGAGAATACTTTAAAGCTACTCTTTTTGACTTAAAAGCTCTCCACCGCTTAGTTTTATTTTTACACGTTATAGGTGTGTAAAGAAGAAGAGAACACAGTCAGGCATACGACTGTTCTCTGCGTGAAACCCTCTCCCCCCCTCTCTGTTCTGGTCCGGGTTCGCTATACCTACTTGTAGGAAAGCGTCAATTCACCGCGCTTTTCGAGCAGGCGAGAGATCTCACGTTTTGGTTTCATTATTTACAGGCAGAGTTCATACAACTCGTGCTCTTGTTACTATTTATTACTCACTATTCGACCCGCACAGCACACTATCATACACACACAAACACACAGGCTTTGTGAAGAGGTCAAATGTCTCGCAAAACAGACCGCGTGCTCCTTGCCCTCGTCGTGCTCGTCGCGGCGCTTTGCCTGGGCTCGGCCGCTGTCCACGCCGCGGCGCCGGCGGAGGGCTCTGGCAAGGTGCAAGCTCCGTGCATCGGTGTGGATCTCGGCACCACCTACTCCGTCTCCGGCATCTGGCAGAAGGGCGACGTTCACATTGTCCCCAACGAGATGGGTAGCCGTATCACCCCCTCGGTGGTTGCCTTCTCCGAGGGCGAGCGCCTCGTCGGCGATGCTGCCAAGAACCAGCTCCCCCAGAATCCACACAACACAATTTACGCCATCAAGCGCCTCATTGGCCGCAAGTTCGCAGACCCCACGGTGCAAGGCGACAAGAAGATGCTGTCGTACGAGGTGATTGCGGATAAGACGGGCAACCCGCTGGTGCAGGTGGAAGTCAAGGGCCAGAAGAAGAGCTTCACACCCGAGGAAATTTCCGCGATGATTCTGCAGAAGATGAAGGAGATTACGGAAACTTACATTGGTGAGAAGGTGAAGAACGCTGTCGTGACGGTCCCTGCCTACTTCAACGATGCGCAGCGTCAGTCAACCAAGGACGCTGGCACGATTGCTGGTCTTAACGTTGTCCGCATCATCAACGAGCCCACTGCCGCTGCCATCGCGTACGGTCTGAATGAGGAGAAGGAGCAGAACATCCTTGTCTTTGACCTTGGTGGTGGCACGTTCGATGTGTCGCTGCTCACCATTGACGACGGTTTCTTTGAGGTGGTGGCGACCAGCGGTGACACCCATCTTGGTGGTGAAGACTTTGATAACAACATGATGAAGCACTTTGTGGACCTCATCAAGCGCAAGCAGAACATTGACATCAGCAAGGACCAGAAGGCACTCGCCCGTCTGCGCAAGGCCTGCGAACAGGCCAAGCGCCAGCTTTCCTCCCACCCTGAGGCTCGTGTGGAGGTGGACAGCCTCGTCGAGGGATACGATCTCAGCGAGAAGATCACCCGTGCCAAGTTCGAGGAGCTCAACATGGCCCTCTTCAAGAATACCCTTGTGCCTGTGCAGAAGGTGCTTGAGGACTCCAAGCTCAAGAAGAGCGACATTGACGAAATCGTTCTGGTGGGTGGTTCCACCCGCATCCCCAAGGTGCAGCAGCTCATCAAGGACTTCTTTGGCGGAAAGGAGCCGAACAAGGGCATCAACCCCGACGAGGCCGTCGCCTACGGAGCGGCTGTGCAGGCCTCCGTGCTGACAGGCGAGAAGGGCGTCGGCGGCAAGGTCGTGCTTGTCGATGTGGTTCCTCTGTCCATGGGTATCGAGACGGTGGGCGGAGTCATGACCAAGCTCATTGAGCGCAACACGCAGATTCCCACCAAGAAGAGCCAGGTGTTCTCTACCTACCAGGACAACCAGCCCGGCGTGCTCATTCAGGTCTTTGAGGGCGAGCGTCAGATGACCAAGGACAACCGACTTCTCGGCAAGTTCGAGCTCTCCGGCATTCCACCGGCGCCGCGTGGTGTGCCGCAGATCGAAGTCACCTTTGACGTTGACGAGAACAGCATCCTGCAGGTGAGCGCCATTGACAAGTCCTCGGGCAAGAAGGAGGAGATCACGATTACCAAGGACAAGGGTAGCCTGAGCCAGGAAGAGATTGCCGCCATGGTCGAGGAGGCGCGCCGCTTCGAGGAGGAGGACCGCAAGATGCGTGAGCGTGTGGACGCCAAGAATGGCCTCGAGAGCATCGCCTACTCCCTGCGTAACCAGATCAATGACAAGGACAAGCTCGGCAGCAAGCTTGACGCCGACGACAAGAAGGCCATTGACGAGGCCGTCAAGGAGGCCATCAAGTACCTCGACGAGAACCCAGATGCGGAGAAGGAGGACTACGAACAGGCCCGTGAGCGCCTCCAGTCAGTGACATCCCCGATCATCCAGAAGGCGTACCAGGCGTCTGGCGGTATGCCGACAGACCCTGAGGTCGATCCGATGGACGATCTGTAACGAGGCTGGGAAAGCAAAGCACAACGCTCCGGCAAAAAAACATCCACACATATACTTACGTGAAGAAGCGCAGTAAGTTCACACGACGAGTGTGCAGGAAAAGAGGATACCGCGTCACCAAGAGAGAGAGAGAAAAAAGGAAAAGGTAGGGCTGCAAAGCGACATCAAACATCTGACGTTCTGCACCTTTCGAGGCTGCGCGGACTTATGGTTTTGGTTCCACAGCGGTACCTGCGACCGTGCGCTCCCTACCCCACCGAGGACGTACGCATCCTCTGAGGATTCCTTTCCTACTGGTCACCTTTTTTCCCGTTTTCTGTCAGTTGTGGCAAATTGGGCTTCACGTAAAAGAAACCACTGACAGAAAAAAAGATATTTTTTTCTTTCTTGACTTGTGTTAGTTTCGGACGTTGTCGTTTCTTTCCACTCTCTCTGTCTTCACTTCTGTGGTTCGTTACTTCGTCATGTCAGCTCTCTTTCGCTTTTGTTCTCCTTCTCTTATCTTTCGTTTCGCTTTCGGTGGGCGCTGAAACGGCTTGGATTTCTCCATGTCATCGTACTCCGATTGCGAGCAAGCAAGAAAATGAAAAACAATGTGGGAATGGCCAAAGACTATTGATCAACCACATCACTTTTCTGTATCCCTGGGCTTTTAAAAAAAGTTTTTCTTTTCCTTTTTCTTTTCGTCGTTCTTATGGTGATAATTCACAGTTGTTGATCTTTTCGATTTCTGTTCTTAATATAGTTTTTTTTTTTTCGCTTCGCACGTGGGCTACCTCTCTTGTCTCTCTCTCTCTCTTCTCGACCGCCCTTACCGTGAGCGCATGCCTGTTGATGGCACTCACAACAGTCAGATGAGGCTTGCACGCATATCACTAGGAATTCGTGGAGGAGACAATCACGCATACCACAAGTCCAATATCCAAACAAACGAGAAAGAAAAAGTTACAGAATGGAGGAGCGCACCCGTCACCCATGGATCTTGGTGCTGTGAACTGGAAGTGTGTCCCTTTCCCTGTTTGCTATTTGATGTTTCTGTCGTCTAATCATCGACTGGGAAAGCTGCCACCGCTGCGTGTTTGGTCATTTCACAATTGGGCGGATGTTCAGACATGACCGTGACGTTGTCATGCACTTGGGGTTACGGGAATAGGTGGCTGCTTCTCCGAGTATCATGTGCCTCATGACGGATGTACCCCGTGAACCAGGTTCCGATGCACCGTCCCTTTGGTAGTTCTCTTGGTAGTTCATCCGTGTGTATGGATGCGCTTCTAAGCGATCTGCGTGAAGAAAGGGATTATACCGACACGGTACGGGGTCATCATTGGAACACGACCACCCAATGACAAACTCACGTTCCATGATCAGACGTTAACACGCTCTTCTGTCCCTGTCCACGTTGGCTTGATAATGTAGATTGCGAATACACACACTCACTCAACAGCGCGTAATAAAAGATTGGCAATACCCGTTGGTCCATTCAAACACATTCACCCCCCCCGTCCACGCGTGACGGACGCCTGGTCTTGAACCACAGCATACCGATAGAATTATGCTATCGCATAGAAAGAGGTGAACCTCGCTGTCCGATCACTCTTCTTCCTAGCTGCCGATCCCTTGAGTTTTTTTTTTTTTTTGATACATTTGGTACTCCATAAAAGGGATACCCACGCAGTTGAGATATCGGCGCTGCGAGGACTCCACACCTTCCAGCACCACTTCGTCGACGCCTGAGGCGCCTCCTTTGGTGGACGACGCATTACCAGAATGAGTGACGATGCATCACGTTCTCTTCGCTTCAAAATTACCCTTGCACCGCCACGAGTCACCCACTCGTCTTCTCTTCCGCCACCCCTGTCTGTGCCATCCGCGGCCGCGGTGTCCCCTCCCTCTCATGTTGTGGATGTTGCTCACTTGCGCCAGGTGCGAACAGCCGCAGACGCAACAACAACTGCCGCTCCTGCGCCACCGGCACACAACAACTTCATCCTTGCCGCCGTGCGAGGACCCTCTCCGCCGCTCAGAGGGTCTGTACCGGATGTGCATCCATCCCCGCCGCTCAGCACATCGGCGAATCTGGTTCACGTGGCATTCTTGGGACGTGACACAAGGACAGCACCTGCACCGCAACCTTCAACAGCGCCGCGGAGCACACAGCATCCCTTTGATTTCGCGGGCGGATCTGCGCACTGGGGCACTGCGGTGGCAGCACCGGTTGACGCTGCTACGTATGCGTGTCGCACGTCTGGACCAGCACCATTGCCGCCACCGTCGCATTCCCTCACCACTACCGGGCAGGCCTCTCCTGGAACGGCTACCACGGCAACCGCCGCCTCCCCGCGCTACGGCGGCGCTATTTTGCGCATTAGTGAGCTGCGGCAGCAGGGCGTTGACATCCTGCTCCCCACCATGACATCAAGCAGCCGTGTGCCGCCACCACGGCCACAAGGCTCAACCCGCGTGCCAAGCGCTCCGCACGCGCTCCCTCCCCATCAGACCTTTTCGCAGATTTTTGCACCAGCGCCTGTGGATACCATGGATCCGGTTGACCGTGAGCTGGGCCTCGCACCGCGGCGCACAAGTAGAGGTGGGCGTGCCGGTGGCGCGCGTGGCCGAGGTCGCGGTAGCAGTGCAACCCTGGATCTCCAACCGGATGGCACCCCGTACGAGTACCGATGGTACGTCCAAGGCGGCCGCCGTGTCCTGGTGTACAACAACCGCAACTACAAGGGCAAGACAGCGCACAAGATGTGGACGCAGATTAAGAAGGCCAATGGGGCGACAGGCACACGTGCAGGCGGGCGAAAGACGAAAGCGGCGCGACCTCCCAAGGGACGTCCAGCGGCAAAGAAGAGCGGCCGTGGTGCGACAGCGTCGTCCAGTAGGGTACGCCGCGATCCTCTGGACCGCCCCTTGTCTCTTGACTTTCATGGGGGCGTTACGCCCACCGTTACAGGCTCCATCCCGAGCTTCGCCAGCATTACGCTGGGAGACACCCCTCCGCGTCACACGACGCAGACCCAACTCGCACCTCCGCGCCGGACGCCAGTGAAGGTGCCGGTGCGCAGCGCCCCTCACACTGCGCTGCAGAACGCTTTGGCTGAGGCGGCAGGGCGAACGGCGAGTGCCTCTCATGCCCCTGTCACGCGGGGGCTGGCCACCTTATCTTTTGTTCCGTCTGTACGAGCACAGGCTGCTAGCGTGCGAGCGGGCGGCACCACACTCCGGGCCACCACCACCACGGGCTCCTCGGGAGGCTCACAAACCCACAGAGACGACACCGCGGTGGTGGTGGTCACGGACAGTGATGGAGAGGACAATGGGCCCACAAGTGGTGGAGAGCAACAGAGGCATCCGAATACGGACCGCGTGGGACGCAAGCGTGGACGAGACGACAGTGGTCGTGGAAAGAGGCATGGCGGTGACGAAGATGGCGTGCACCAGGACGAGACATCGTTGGGAGAATGGCCGGATCGCTACCTGGACAGCACGGCGAGCTCTGCATCAGACTCCTTCTCGTCCCTGAGCTCGTGGACTTCGTCGACAGATGACGAGAGCGACAGCGCTTTTGCAGAGGAGGGACCCGCAGCTCCTGCAACCTCGGGATCGACGACGGTCGTGACGACCCCACGCACCGTCGTTGTGGATGGCCACACACTGGTCGAGGTCGACGGTTGGCTCTACCCTCCAGAACTGCTCCCTTCCGTCACCCAAGCGTCCTCCACAGCCAAGTCACGGGGCGGTACAGAGGACAACACGGGCCCTGAGAAGAAGCGTCATCTGCAGCACGCCCAAGAAGGAAGCGGGGATGCTTATGCCGCTCAAGTGAACAGCACATCTCTCCCCACAACGCAGCCTCGTCGCGTGTCCCTCGTCGATCCCTGTACTTCCACGGGCACCACGGACAGACTACACGATGACGGTAGGAGGACCGCCAGTGGCCTCTTGGTGCTTGGGGTCCCCGGCGTCCAGCCAACCCGGAAGGCGACAAGCGCGAATGGTACTTTGGTGACTGGAGGTCGAGGCCTGTCCGCGGCTGCGGCGGCGCACCGTGCGGGCCCAGAGACCCACCGGTACGCCGAAGACGGTGTGTTCGACGCCCTCACCACAACTGAGGGCATGGATGACCTCTTTGAGGTGGGCGAGGAGATTGGCGGCTTCCGGTTCTGATTGCCTGCTGCCAGTAAAGAGACAGAGAGAAATTTCGACTGTAACCTTCACGGTCATGAGGGCAGAGGGAGGAGAGGGTACCACAGAACAAAAGTCAGCACCTCCCTGCTGCTCCTATCCCACAAACGAATCTGGAAAGCGCTCGCTCCTCTAGGGACACACCTGTGGTGGGGAGGAGCGGTAAGAAAGCCAAGCGACATTTATTTTTTCAAACGAAGGGAGACGTAGAATCAACTTGTTTTCCTATAACCACCTCAATGCGACGGGCAGATGAACTGCCACTGCCGTGCAACACGTCGTGAGGACGAGTCACCGCCACGTACGTCCTCAGCCGCTGAGACTGTCTGAGGACATTCCTAGTGGCAAGCACAAAAGTGTTCTCGTCAAATTGCCTGGTTATCGGTCTCCCTTCCTCCTCTCATATCTCTGCATTGACAAAGCCGCAAACAAACGTACACGTTTCGCATCGCCCACATACCGTGCGACCTAGTTCCGCCGTTACCGTGTAATTCCCGTGAAAGGCTCTCTGGCTGTCCTTATTTCTAACACCTTGCATCTCCCCGGGCAACAGGAAACATCCCTGGCCAATATATTCTTCCCCGTAGGAAACCGACAACCCTTCATGGCCTCCCCAGATCAAGGTCGATTTGTTCTGGTCCGCTCGGACCACCTCGTTACCGTGATTGACAAGCCGAATGTCGCTTACGTTTTTGGTCGCGGCGGTGGCCTCCCTGCTTCCCAGCAGTTTCAGGACAAGTACGCCTCGCGCGAGCAGTTCAGCGTCACTTGGCAGCCCCCCGTGTTGCGCCTTCGGCAGTTAGGGAAAAACCCCACCTTCCACGGCCCCCAGTCCGCCAAGGTCCCGTCGGCGACAGACCCAGTCGTTGAGTTTCAGGGATCGTCCACGGTGACGGCGCCCACGACGCAGCCACCCGCCGCGGATGGTCGCATTGTTGTCGCAGTGCCCTTGATTGACCCAATCCACGCCACCAGCGCGCCCCCTCTCACACAAAATGACGCCGCGACGCTCTTCTTCCCAGCCGAGCGCAGCCTCCCGTGCATCGCCATTCGCTGTGAGCGCACGCAGGCGACGGCGGCGGAGTCTCGCGAAGGGGCCAACGCAGCCACCTCTTCTCTGTCTGCTGCGCAAATGCTCGCGGTGCCTGGCCTCCATACCGCCGCAGCGGACTCGGACAGCGATGAGGAGGCGGACGGTACGAGGGCGTCGGGAAACCCCAGGGGCAGCACTGGTCAGGATGCGAGCGCTTCCGAGGGCACGGCGACGTCAGGGAAGCCGGAGTGGAAGGGTCTGCTCGACGCGGCCCTCCAGCAGCAGCAGCAGCGGCAGGAAGTGTCGCGGCAGCGGCCCCAGGAGGCGGCATCCACCCCGAGCCGACCGTCTGCACCACTTCCGCCGGCCCCAAGTTCCACACCGATTCCCGCCCCTCCACCGCAGCCTGCTTCTCCCCCTGCCACGGCAGCTCCCGTCGTGCCGGCGACCTCCGCATCGGCGGCCACCCCTCCGTCAAAGGAAGCCTCGTCCATGGGCTTCTGGGAGTGGAAGTGCCACGCCAACGGCAAGGATAGCGACCCCAAGTCGTGGCGCAAATATCCCTTGGCCGCGGCCAAGCTGCTGGAGGAGGCCTACCGTGCCAAGAAAGTCACCGTCTCCATCCCTGACAGTGCGCTCGGGATGAAGGATGCCGAGGGTCGGAGTACCTACAGCGTATGCTTCAAGGAAACCAGCCTTGATGGGGCCATGATCCAGTACCAGGCGAGCGACCCAGGCAAATTCCGCCTGGTGCGCCGCAAGGGCGGAGAGCCCGTGGACTGGAGCGGCGTCAAAGGTGCGGAGGTGATTCCTGCCACCAGCAGCGGGTCCTCCTCGGACGACTCGTCCATGTCCAGCGACGACGACGAGAGCGACTTTTCCGAGAGCGAAAGCGAATCTGTCACATCCTCGAGTAGCTCGGACTCTGAGGGACGCAAGAAGAAGCGCCGCCGGAAGTAAGAGCCGCTGTGATACCCTGCCTAGGAGGGACTGCAACGGAGGGATTGATCACCTTTGTGCAGAGGTGCCTCGCACTGTCTGCGAGTGCAAGTATTCTACCGTGCGGTCCACAAGCGTTTGACAAGGTGGACTGTCGCTGATTTTATTGAACTCCACTCGAGCACTTACAGGGTGTGTTGTTTGTGCTTCTCTCGTATGACACGCACATAAACAAAAACAAAAAAAATTCTCATAGAAACATGGGGTAGCCTCAGTGTTGGGTAAGGAAGAGGAAACCCCCTTCGAGTGGTGGTTGGTTTTGCTGCCGCATTGATTTCTTACACAACCGCTCAGCAGACAGATGGCGGGGTGACCGAATATTTACTTTTGAAGGCTTGGCGTAGAACCCCCTTTTTTTTCCAGTCGGACAGGGCAAAGACGCATTCAAAAATGATCACACGAACCCCTAAAAAAAAAAAAAAACGGAGATTGATCGTCCAGAAGGCAGTGTGTACGCTCCCGTCCATTTCTGCACGTTCATTTCGCGACGCTTCGTGCTTGCCCTTGGTGGACATAGTGAACCGCTCCCGGGGCCACGGACCACGTTCTGTCAGTACGGAGTCACAAGAGTGCGGATCACGGCGGCAGCTGCAACAGGCGATCAGCGAACACAACACCGAGCACCAATGTGTGTCGCAGTCACACCGTTTCGTGTGCGGGTGGTGCGTCGTGGCGCCTTTCTTGTCGCCAGTTTATGCGTGCAACGTGGGGAAGGGGCCATCGTCCTTTTGTCTCGAATCCTCCATGCCTCCGCCTTGCCCTTTCAGCGAAACTGTTTCTGGTCAGCAGAGGACGCCTGCTAGACCAGCGTATACACTCTTTTTCTCTCTCTATCTGTGAAGGGTTCCTGAGGTCGTCTTCTTTCCGCCGAATGATTACACCGGGCTGTTACGCGGGTGAAATCGAAAACTTCCTCTAGTCGTGTGGACGTCTCCGCTGCCTTCGCGACATCACAAGTGTGCTTCTGCGACGAAACCAATGGCTGGTTTGTTCGAGCTCACAGCAGAGGAGGCACTGCTGCCGAGTACTCTCCTTCCTTGTGAGCACGCAACGTGTCCGGTGTGGGACGACACGTTTGGCTACATATGGTGGCAAGACCGTCGACGGAACTCCCTGTACCTCGCGCGGGCCTGTGCGGAGGATGGAGAGGCGTTTGATCGCGCCGCCGTGATTCCCTTGCGGTTGCCCTCCGCTGACGCCGAGCAGACAAAGGGAGGCGATACGGAGTACCTCATACCTGCGTATTTCGCCCACAGTACACTGGACTACAACTCTCGTGAGGAGGAGGACGCCGGGCCGGTGTACTACATGACTTTGTCAGGACAGCGCCTACCGGCGCACGTTGGGCAAGCCAGCGCAGCGAGGAGCGGTGCGGATGCGGTACCCACGGCGGTGGTGCATCGAGAAGACCACCATCCTTCTCGACACGTCCTCATCCTGGGCGGCCGGGCTTCCAACTGCAAGCCAGGACAGGACGCAGGCAGTCTCTACGCGATGGTGATGCCGCTAGGGATACCCTGGGTCTCAGACACCCTCACGGTTCCTTCGACCACTCCACTCAAGAACGAGATGCGGCCAGAGAACCAGCTGAGTACGGAAGGTGCTCACCGTTTGAGGGCGGTGAGGCTGACACGCATGGGCGAACTACGGGGACAGACACGATCACCCTCCCACACGGTGAGGTCGCGCTGGCGGTACAGCTGCGGCGGTACTTCCCTGGTGACCAAGGACCTCTTCACGATGCTGGCCCAGCGCAGCTCCACACCCGGTGCGTTGGCGTGGGCACCCGATGGCAAACGTGTCTACCTGGTGGAGAAGGACGCGCCAACAGTCATTGTCAAGGTACCTGTGGTACTGGATGCTCAGAGCGGCCAAGGGTCGGCGGGAGGGGAAGGAACCACATCCACCGCAGCGAACACCACGCGCGTGGACCTGTCTAAGAAGCGCATCTGGTGGGCGGTACCACGAGAGGGAAAGGCAATCGTGCACATTACCGCTCTGACGGTGGACGCTGCGGGCCACGTCTGGACGGCGCTCGGTGCCGCGGGGCGTGTGGTGCGGCTCTCACCTGGCAGACTAGCGACGGATGGGGTTGGCAAGCCCGCCACACAGGCGCCGACGGTCGGGGTTAGTGCGACAGGCATCGTAAAGCTGCCCCGAACGGGCTACACGGTGACAGGATGCTGCCTTGGCGGGCCTAGTCTCGGCATTCTGTATATCACCGCCGTGCCCGCGTTGCGTGTGCAGGGGACTGGCCGGAAGCCGTTGCACACGTGGGGGACGCAGCTCTTCACCGCCAAGGTGGCGTCCTTCACCCGCGGTCTACCGACGGCACGCATTGAGCCTGGCGATATCTCTGTCCTCCCTGCCGAGGCGGCCGGTGTGCTCTCGCGATACATGCGTTCGTCCACCAGCGAGGCAGCGAGTAAGCTCTAAGTACTAAATCACGCCTATTCAAGAGTCAAGAAACTTCTACACGTTGAAGAAGTTCGGTGGGCTGCTTTGTTGCGTTTCTTCTTTCCCCTCCTATTCGCCACACTTCGCTCACGCACGCGGTTTACACATTTCCCCCAAAACAAGTGTGTCTGTGCTTTCTGCACTTCGTGTGCCAAGGCATTTATGGATTGTTTCCGTCTGGCACGACCAGCGCCGAATTTCCTGTGGCCCAGCCACCGTGCTTCTCACGAGGAGGACTACCGAGGGCTTGTCCTCTTTGCTGACATCCACCTCTCTTCTCAGCTGTCACTACCGTGACGTACGTCTGACCCCCGCCCCCCCCCCCAAAAAAAAAGAAAAAGAAAAGACATGAAGAAGAGAAGGATCATCTAGAAAAATCAGGGTATACACACGCCAAGCAAGGAGGTATACCTTGTCCCCCGTTACCAAAGGACTCACGCCTACTGCCACCCAGGATAGTGTTCGCGCAACGTGGTGACGCGCTTATTCGTTGGAGCGTCAGTAAGGACAGGGCGGCCGAAAGGCACAACTGAATGCGGGAACGTAACACGATTGCTCTCATTCCACCACTTCCATAACAGTTTCCGTTTACTGCGTCAATTTGAGCAAACCACACGTGAACCTTCGGATTAAGAATTCACAAAACCAAACAACGAGAAAGCAGGTTACACAGCCACCACGCACACCGTCAATTCGAGTCGCTGCTCACTAGGACACCAACGCTTCGGACGCAGCGAGAGGAAAAAACAACATCAACAAATGAGTGCCGCAAAGCCCGCCCTGTCTGCGACTGGCCAGGAGATCGCCACGTGGCCGAAGCAGCCAGCGACGAAAATCGATGGAGCGGACGTCACGATTCGCCGCGCCGTGGATGCCGATGCACAGCGGATGTTCGAACTGATCGAGGAGCTCGCCGTCTACGAGCGTGCAGCCCACGAGGTAGACATCAACAAGGACCATGTGCATGACTGCTGCTTTGGACCGGACCGTTTCTGTGGAGCGTTTGTTGCGGAGTGGCGAGATCCAGGCAAAGCCGAGGCGGCCCCTGTCGTGATTGGCATGGCCATCTTCTTCTTCCGCTTCCATACGTGGAAAGGCCGGCAGCTCTACCTGGAGGAGTTTGTGGTGAGCGAGGCG
Source organism: Herpetomonas samuelpessoai (assembly GCA_030849835.1). Lineage (NCBI taxonomy): Eukaryota > Euglenozoa > Kinetoplastea > Trypanosomatida > Trypanosomatidae > Herpetomonas > Herpetomonas samuelpessoai. The sequence goes on from JASAOC010002123.1 coordinate 13,740, forward strand.
TACCGTGGAGGCGGCGTTGGGAAGCGGCTCTTCGATCGCGTGATTGAGCACGCCAAGGAGCAGCGGTGCTGTGGCATGTTCTGGCAAGCATTGGACTGGAACGAGCCCGCACTCAATTTCTACCGCAAGTACAAGGCGGACATCGACCCACAGTGGATGAACTGCAGTCTCTACTTCAACAAGACGGAGAGCGCAAAGCAGGAATGAGGACAGGACGGTGTCTGGAAATCCTTCGAACGCGGAGCCACTCTACACGTGATCCCCACGTATAACCTTGAACAAAGAAAGAACGAAATAGCGCACAGAGAAGACCCCAACAAACGTGAGGAAAGGCCGCTGATGTGAGTTATCGGTGTGTCGCCCCTCTATAGCGAAGACAGTACGTCTCCCTTGGTCGGTCGCACCGTGAGAACTCGATGATATTGGTGTTGCCATGATCTCATTCAGCGGCGCTTTGCTTGAGGACTCTGTCTCCGTACTTCTTTTCGCCATCTTCGCCACTCTTCAAAGAAAATAGAGATTAGTCAAGTCATTATCCATCATTAGTCTTCTTCTTTTTTAAAGTTTTCAACCAACTTTTTTTTGATTTTCCCACGTTGCATCTTTTCCTGTGGAGCGTTTAACAAGCGAGAGAGATTCTCTTTCACCTCAGCCCCGCCACGTTTCTGCATCAGGCCACGCTTCTTGTCGTTTTCCTTACACAGCAAGCCTATCTAAGTCAGCACTGACTGGTTTTGCCTAGCAAGGGAAACTCGATTTTGTGACAGTGAAGGTAAAGAGGACCGCACAGTAAGCTCTTCTCGGCTTCATCAAAAAATAATATATATTAACTCACTCCCTTCTACTCTTTTGAAACAGGGTTTTCCGGTGCCATCTCTGCACGACTCAAACCGTTGCACCACTTAAACCGTCAAAAAAAAGGACGAGTACGTTTCACATCTACATTACTTTTTGTTTTAACAAAGCAAATCACCCAACGTAGAGAAGTCTCCTTCACGCGGCAGTGGCTTCGGTGCCTTCCCTTACTTCCCGTCCCCTCTTTGTGAATTCTTCTTTCACAAGATCGAGAGGAAAAAAAAGACCTACAGAAACGAAGAGGTACGAATTACTTGGAGGATCACACACACACACCACCGATTTCACCCCAACCGCACCGACCATGTCCTTCTTTATGATTGTCATGTGCATCCTCCTTGCCGTCGCCGCATATTTTTACATTCAGCTCGGCAAGGCCACCGGCCCCGCCCCACCTCCCCGCCGCCCGCTGGCGGCCAACCAGGCCAGTGCCAGCACCGCCACCAACTCTGCGAGCGGGACCACCGCAAATGGTAAGAAGGTCACAGTGCTCTTTGGTTCTCAGACAGGCACCGCCGAAATGTTCGCCAAAACGCTCGCGCGTGAGGGTGCCAAGCTTGGCGTCCCCATTGTGGCCTGCGATGTGGAGTCGTACGAGAATTACAACCTCGAGGATGAGCGCCTTGTGATTCTTGTCTGTGCCACCTACGGTGAGGGTGAGCCCACCGATACCATGAAAGACTTCCATGACTGGATCATGGATGAGTGCCGCTCACCCGGTGAGGAGCTGAGCAACGTCAAGTACACCGTCTTTGGCCTTGGCGACCGCCAGTACAAGTACTTTTGCGAGGAGGCCATCGTCATGGATCGCCGCTTCGACGAGCTCGGGGCGGAGCGCATCTACGGCCTGCACTGCGGCGACTCTGGCAACGGGCAGCTCGAAGAGGAGTTTGATGAGTGGCGCAACGACCTCTGGACCGCAGTGGGTCGTGCCCTCAACATCCCTATCAAGGCCAACACCGAGGAGCCTGTGGAGCCTGAGTGCCGTATGAAATATTGGGAGGAGGCAGAGGCCCCACTTGCGTTCCCCAAGACAGCGTCCGTGCTGGAACCGACGCAGAAGCTCCCCGTGTGGGTGCCGGTGATCAAGAATGAGGAGCTCCTGCACAACTGCCCAGATCGCAGCACGCGCGAAATAACCTTTAGCATCCAGAACACCATCATCTCCTACCAGGCCGGCGACCACTTTGGTATCCTGCCCTGCAACGAGGACCGTGTGGTGGAGGACTATCTCAAGATCCTTGACGTGTCGCCCGAGGACGCCAACAAGACCTTTTCTCTGCAGGATATCAAAACCCTCAAGAATGTGTTCCCGGCGCGTGTGTCCGTGCGCACGGCGTTAAAGTGGTACATTGACCTCGCCGGTCCGCCCAAAAAGTCGACGCTCCGTGCGTTCGCCCATTGCTGTCAGGACCCTCAAGAAAAGGAAGAGCTCCTGCGGCTGCTGCGTGTCAGCCCCGAGGCGCAGAAGGAGTTCACGAAGCTGTGCGGAAAGCTGCGCACCATGCACGGATTTCTGCGCAAGTTCTCCTCCGCCAAGATTCCCTTGTCATTCTTCCTGGAGCTCATGCCGCGGACCGCACCGCGCTACTACTCCATCTCCTCCGATCTGCTGGCCGACGGTACCTCTGTGGGCATCACCGTCGCGTTGGTAGAGGGTGGCCTGTGCACCACGATGCTGCGGGATATGAAGGAGGGCGACCGCATTCCCGTCTTTGTGCGGAAGTCGACCTTCCACCTCCCTCTGCGCGACAAGGAGCGACCCATCGTGATGATCGGACCCGGCACGGGCGTCGCCCCTTTCGTGGGTTTCATCCAGCGCCGTCGTGCGTGGCAGCAGAAGAACGCCGCCTTGGGCGAGGCCATCCTTTTCTTTGGGTGCCGCAAGCACAGCGAGGATTACCTCTACGAGGACACCTTCAACGCCGCCCTGCAGGACGGCATCCTTTCCGCCGTGGACGTCGCCTTCAGTCGGGACCAGGCCGAGAAGGTGTACGTGCAGCACCGTGTCGCGGCACGCGCGCCTGAGGTGTGGGACATCATCTACAACAGGGGCGGCAACCTGTACATATGCGGGGACGCCAAGCACATGGCCAAGGACGTGGAGGCGGAGCTGGTGCGCATCGCCATGAAGCACGGTGGCATGAGCGAGGACGATGCAAAACAGTTCCTTCAGAAGATGGAGAACGAGGTCCGCTTCCTCAAGGACGTCTGGTCCTCTTCCCTGTAAGGGGCACGATTCCTGCGTTGCTGGAGCACATGCCCCCCTCTGGTCCCTCTCCCTCTCTCCCTTCATTCACGCTTTTATGTGACTTGTGTTCCTCTGGCAACTCTGCTTTTTGTTTCTCTTGTGGTTCCCGTCGAAAAGAAAAATAGGAACGAACGCATCCCATCCACCCGACCCCTGTTTCCTATCTCTCTGTTTCTCTCTTTTCTCCCCACATATATATGCATTCATTTCTGTTCACCTGTGTCCGTGCTCGCAACGTTGTCACGCAAAAGCCTTGTTGCTCCACGCCAAAGTGCATGTTGCCCCTCTCTTTTTTTTTTTCTTTTTCGTTGACTGGAGAGCACGACAACCACGATATCCATTTCCCAAACCCATAATGCCGCCTTTTTTCTTGTAAAGACATCTGCGCCTTCAGGGATTGGCGATGAGAGTATCCCTGTAACAACACCACATCACCGTAAAAAAAAAAAAGAATATGAAGAAGTAGCCAGTGGCGCCTTCGCGTGGCTCCAACATAAATTCTGGGTGGATGTCCACTGCAGTGGTGAAGCAGAGATGGACTTCCTTTTACCCCTCATCCATGGGAGCGAGAATGCAGTGTACCCACGCAAAGAAAGAAAGGTGGAGGAAGGAGCCGCCCGTGGGAGGCATTGACTCAACAACGGAAGCGGTGAGAATGAAGGAAAATTTTCTGCACGTACAGTCAGCGTCATGGTCAGGAGGGTCACAGACACACGCACACAAGAAGCGCTGTGACCAAGAGATCGTGTGCCGTTTCTACCATGCATGATCAACAGTTGCACACCACGACGCCCACACACATCCTTCTGTGTTTCTGGCGAACGCCTTCTTCAACAAGAACCCAAAGGAACGCACAGGCGTAAGATTGAATATCATTGACAACGCACACTGTCACACGCGCGTGTAGTTGTATTTTTCTTACCTGTCATCGTTTGTTTTTCTTTCCCAAAACCTCGTTCTTCATAAAGTCGCACCAGTCCAACTATTTGTTCTCTCGTTCTACCTAGAAAATAGATCTCATCTCTCTTTCCCCCCTTCTCCGTGGTGGTGTGCTATCTTTTCCAACAGCCCTTCGATAGCTGCCATCCTGCGTGGCGGGTTCCTTCTCTGATACCCTCATCGCCTTCAGTGTGTGTGAAGTGGCGCAAGATGTCTTTCACCATTCTCGCCTGCTCCGACATACGTGCCCAGAAGGTCAACATTGAATTCCCCTTCACAGCGCCGCCTTCCTCCATTGAGGAGCTCCGCCGTATTATCGAGGAAACCTTCCGTGGTGAAGAAGAGACGATCAAACGTGCTAACGGCTTCACCGATGCCCGACCCTGCGAGCCGTTCACCATTAACCGACTGCAAAAGTACAATGACGACACCCAAACGTGGGAGGAGGTGACCTCACCCAGCATGCTGGAGACGTACGATCAGGTGTATGTGTTCCGCAAGAACTCCTCCAAGGCAGACATTGCCAAAGAAAGGGAGCTCCCTCCACCGCGCAAGAGTCCCTTCTTTCCGTATGCTTCTAGCCACGGCGCTGGCTCGGCGGCAGCCGCCGCGGCCACTGCGAGCGCATCGCCGTATTCCGCCCCTGGAACAGCAAGTTTCCCACGCGATGTCAGCCAGAGCCAGCCGCAGCCCTACGCTTCTTCCTCTCCGTACCGCCACCCCGCGTCCGCTTCCCCGGGTGTAGGTGCGGGTGGGTATCCCGGAAGCCATCGCGGCTCACCGTCGCGCGGGTCCAACATCTACGCTCTCTCCGCGGCACCGCCCGTGAAAGCGGATGGCTCCGTGCTCATGTACCGCGAGCGCACAACCCCCGAACGCATAGAGTACCTCTTTCGCTTTGCCGATCAGCGCCAGCACGGCTCACTGGAGCCGCGTGAGTACGAAACCATCTTCCGTGCAGCCGACATTCGCTTCCCATCCACCGTCGTGTATGACTTGCACCAGCACTTCTCCCATCCAGTCGCGGGGAGCGAGGGCCGCATGAGCATGGACGACTTCCAGCGTTACGCCAGCGACTTCCCTGTCGCGGTGAACATTGCGTATCAACGCATTACGAACCAGGGGAGGGAGGAGGCCATGGTCGGTGCCCAGCGCGAAGCCGCCCAGCGCGTCGATGCGCTACAGCGGCAGGTGAAGGACCTCGAGGAGCGCCTCGCCGCGGCGCAGCGGGAGCTCCAGCGACAGGCAGACCAGAAAGCCCGGCTTCAAGAGGGCCTGCAGGAGCTCTACCGGCAGCGGGACCCGGAGTACTGCCAGGACGAGCAGAAGCTTCTTGACAAGGAGGTGAGCGTCTTCAAGTATCGCGAGCGGCTCTCTCGGGAAGAGCAAGACTACGAGCGCATGGCCATGGAGCGACGCCGGCGAACGGCACAACAAGGGATCGGCGCAGACGGTGGCCCGGCGGGTGTCAACGCGTCCGTCTACGATGAGGGCCGTTACGGTCCGATGTAGGGGTGATCTCAGAGATGGGGAGTGAGCACTGCCCTCCTCGCGCGTCCTCCGTTGCCTCTTGTGAAACTGTCGCGACTCACTCGCATTATGATAGACCGACTCCCTGAGAAGACTTTGTGATGATTGCTGTGTCTTGTCTCGTGTATCTTTCTCTCGTAGTTTTCTCAGACATCGTGCTTAGGAAACACCACATTGGAACATTGACCGTCGCAGACGTTTTCGGAGACTGTGCGCCTCTCACGCTGTCTGCCTCTTTCTTTCTTTCTTTCCTTCGTTCTGTGTTTCTCCCCGTAGAGGGCTATGCAACACAGTAATTCCCCCCTTCAACGGTTCTCCCATGCATGATTAGAGTAAAACTATACAAGCATTTACTTTTTAGCTTTTAGAAGATTATCCCGATTCTCGGTTGCGCCTTTCGTCTCGCATTCCACGCTCTTTACAGGTGGGTCATCCCTCTCTCTTTGCATTGAAACGTTGTAATGTTCGACGCATTCTTTCCGAAAGGCCCATTCGCTACCGGAAGGTCAAGAGCTCGCGCGTGTGTTTAGCTCCATGTCGGTCCTCTCGCTGCATCTCTTCGCAACTAGGACGCTTCCTTCCCCTGCTTTGGCGCGGCTTATGTTTGTGAAAGCCCCCGTGACGCCTCTTGCGCATGGCAATGCAAGAGACACAGATGCGCATCGCGGCTTCCGTGCGTAAACCCACTTTCTGCGAGACGTCCATCACCGAACTACACAAAAAGAATAATTTTGACCAGAAGCATTCAAAAGCAGTAAGGGGGGGGGGCACTCTATTCCCGTAATCGTGCACTCCAGATTGGCGTCACTCGTTGACCTTTTTGGTTTTCCTTGCGAGAGTCAAAGTTCGTTGTGTGAGTACGAGAAGACCTAGTTCTCTTCCTGTGGAGACGTGGGGCGTGTTCGACGCGCATACCGACCCTGACCGCGTGAGGCTGCTGCTCCCCGCACGGCGAGGCGAACCCCAGGGCTTACTGAGGGAGCACATGCATTAGATAACGCTCTCCCCAAGTTCCATCATCACAAAAGCAATGAAGCTACTTTCAGCTGTGCAGAGGTGATCGAAACGAACAGCTCATGATCTTTTTCACTTCGCCACCCTCGACCCCTTCTCCCTTGCCCACATTTCCTTTGTATACTACGAAGTCGACAGTTTATTACGGCCTATTAACCCACCGATTCATGGGTGTTACAGCAGTGGGCGACTCACAGCTGTGCGTGCGCTTTTTCTTTAGACGTGAAGCGAATTGGATGACCTGCACGTCCGCTGATGGTTGCTTTCCTTTCTCCTAACCCGTGCCCGACTCTGCCGTTTGGAAGGTTGTGAGATGCGCGGTTCTCGCCGGCTCCTGTGTCAACTTTCCGCTTCTCCGTGCAGGGGCACCCAAGGTACGCGGTTTCCCATGAAGAGCATGGCCCCACTGTCAGGAGGGGCTGAAGATGGGATCACAAGGACCAAATCTGGGGTCACCTCCCAACCACCACCCTTCCCTCACAGAATATCTTCGGCCTTCACGCCTTACGAGCCGGGCACTTCGCGTGGGGTAGCAGCCCTCTCCACCACGGCGCCGTCCCTCCGGTTGCTGGACGCGTGGACACAGGCGGCTCACACGACGGAACACGAGCTCTTCTTTTCAGGAGGGAACGATCACCCTCGTCAAGCTTCACACCTGTTTTGTAACTTGTGTGGCTGTACGGTGGTGGACGGAGCGGCAAGCGTACCGGGCACAGGCGACACAGGCAGCGCGGAGGTGGTTGTTTCATCTTCGCGGCGGAGCCCTGCTGCAGGCACTGATGCGTGGAAAGAAAGACTTTCTCTGCAACATCACATTGGCTCCCCTGGTCACTTAATGAACCACATCATGCTAGAATTCCTTCTGCACGATGTCGAACGTTGGGTCGCCACACAGCCGTCACCTGTCGAGGATCCTACCGGGGGCATCGGCGTGTCTCCGGAGCAGCTCCTGGCCTTCGGCCATTACCTCACTCACCGCTGGCGCGATGCCCTCGGAGACAGCGACGCACAGGCGGACGTCATTGCGTCACCTTCCTCCCTCTCCTCCTTGCGTGACACTGTAGTGGCACATGTCATGAATGCAAACAGGAATAGCAACACACGAGAGGAGGTGCGGAACGCTCACGCATCTTTCCAGGAAATGGAACTTCCAGCGTTTTATGCGTCCGCACCTGTGACTATGGAAGAAGCCCTGGCGCTCTGCCAAGAGTCACTGCACCGGGTAGTAGAGGACCGCGCAGCGCGGCTTCGCGACTGCCTGGACGCTCTGCGGACCGTGGGGGTTGTGCAGTCAGGCTTGCTTACTCACAGCAACGTCCCTCCGCACACATCTTCACAGGACACTCTGTTAGATCTCGGTGGTTCCTTGTCGAGGCGGAAGGAAGCAGAGACCGCCCTGTTGCCCAAAGATGCTACAAACCTAACGAACGCAGTGTTCCACCGGCTGGAGTGCCTGGGTGACGTCAACTGGGGCGACCAGTGCACTCGCCGCCTCGCCGCACGCTATCCGTGCCTCGATTGGACAGGTTCACCATTTGGTCCTTTTCTCATGGACGCCGTCCGCACGAGATTGGAAAGCAACGTGCACTTGGCCGATGTGTTTGCAAGGACAGGGTTGGCGGCCCTGTTGCAGATCGAGGCCGAAGTGGTGGACGCCCTGAGCGCAAAGTTCAAGGCCGACGTGCTCGAGGCCATTGCTGGAGAGATCTGGGTAGCGCTATGGGCACTGGAGGCGACACCGGCCCAGATGAGCGAGCGGGTTGCTGTCCTGCGGGATCCGTGCTCACGACTCTCGCTTGGAAACGGCGCGTTCTACGGACTCTCGCCAACAGCGGCTGCACGTGTGGCGCGTGTGGTGGAGGCGACACTGGCGCTGCTCTATGACTTGGTTGTTCTCGTTCACTGGGAGGCACACTTTTCCGCTTGTTTGCGCTGTGTTGTGTCTCTTGCAAGACAACGTTCGGCTGGGGTGCCAGTCCCGGCCAGTGCAGCACTGGTGAGCAAGCCAAAGCCCAGGAAACAGTCGATATTAGGCGGACTCTATGCGGAAGAGAAAGTCGTGCGCTGCTTTCCCGCTCCTCTCAAGACAACAAATAAGCACCTGTCTTGACAGGTGGCTCTACTGAAACAGAGAGAGAGAGATAGAGCGATAGAAAGGGGCGTTTATTCTGTCACACCAGGAACGCTTTCGTTACCACCGTTGTTGGCTAGTTACCCCGATGCCCGTATCTATGCGATGGGACGGAGTGGTAGGTGGGGTGTGCTCTCTGCCAATTGACAACGCCACGTGACTGCAATCCGGTGACGAACGTCCATGGGAAAATGGTACGAGTTCGGTATCAAGAAAACTGTGAAAAGGATTACAACTTTATCCTTGCGCGCGCATGGAAAGCGAATGCTTCTAAATGTACCATCTCAAGAAAATAATTGAGGAACGTTTCTAGCAGCGTGCGTACTCCCACTCCCGCCATGACGGCTGGTCATTCTTCTGTTACAGCTCAGCTTCTCGATTGCAGTGCAGGGTCGCAGGGTTGTTTGGAGTAGCGGTTGCTTACTGTGATGTCCTTCCACAACGAGCGGCTCGTTATGGCATTCAATCCTTTTCCTTTAAGCCCTTCCGCCTCTCCTCGCCGCGTACGTCAAAGGCTCGTGCGCTTTTGTCAGCGTCGAAGAAAGGACACGACGGCATTAGCTAAAGCTTCCCGACGACGGCGAGGTTGGGGTGAGAGATGCTCGTACACTTCTTTCGCCCTCGCTTGAAGCTCCGTGGTCATTCATTCCTCGCGTCTCTCTCTCTCTCTCTCTCTCTCTCTTTCTTCCTCATCTCTCCCCCTGTCTTTATCTCTTTATTCGTTCTGCCAGCGCAGAGGTCCCCTGATCACTTTTCTACGACTAGGATCTACCATTACCACTCTTCGTCTTCGGCTTCGTTTTTTTTTTTTTCCTGCTGTACACCTTCTCTTTTTTTCTGGGGCGCTGTTTTTTATTCTTCGTCTTCCATCTTTCGTCTTTCGTCTAGCTCCTTTCTCCTGTGCTCTTCTTCTTCCTCTCTTGCGGTACTCCCTCCTCATTTTTCCTTTTGTCTCGCATTTGTTTCTCTTAGCATGCTCTGTGCTTTATGCCTTCTTTCCCCTCCACTGGGCCCAAGTAGCCTCGCTTAGAGAAACGTGTGAGCGTAAATGGACGGGTACGAGCTCGGTGCCTTTCCCGTCATTCTCTCCCCCTAACTGTTCCCGCAGAAATCTTGAGACACAACCACGGATACCGTGAGGGGTGTGTACGTGTGTGCTTCGGCAGAGGTTGTGGCGACCGTAGACATTCCACTACGAGGGAAAGCTCTGTTTCCTTCGCGCCTCCTTTCACTCCTTTTGGTGCAGAAACGGACGACTCCTGCCTGCATGGTCTACGCACGGCAGGACGCGACGCATACACGCGAGGTGGGACTGGCCCTCCGTGGTTTCCTTTGTGGAAGCCGGGCCTCGCTCCACCGCGTTCCATACCGATGGTTCTGTAGCCTCTCTCAGAGCATTCTCTGCTCCCGCTTCCACTTTATCTCGGTCTTCAATAGCACTCGTCTCAGTGACCATCCTTCGCCTGCGACGACGCAGAAGTCGCGCTCATACCTCTCTTTTGTCTTCTCTTTTTTTTTTTTTCCACTCAGCTGCACAGAGAGCCAGTAACTTCGTTACCGTTATTGTAGACCCATAGCATTCATCCGTTTCGCCGTATTCAGACGTAAATCTGTCCAACATGTCGACCACCCACACGCCGGTGCAGATCTTTATCAAGTGCGATAAGCTCATTGACGAGGATGCGTTTTCCAAGTCCGACCCCTACGCCGCGCTCTACGAAACGACCGGGGGGATCTCGCGTCTTGTTGGCAAGACGGAAGCAATAAAGAACCAGCTGAACCCACAATTCAAGACGGCGCTGAAGACAGTCTACTTCTTCGAGGCTAAACAGGAGTTCCGCGTTGACCTGTGGGACAAAGATACGAATGGTCACGATGACAAGCTTGGTTCCGCGCAGTTCACCATGGGACAGCTCATGTCGTCGCGCGGCTCTGTGCTGACGCTGCCGTTGGGCCGAAAACAAAGTACCGTAACGTTGACAGCCAGTGCTGAGGGGCAGAACAAAGGACTCGCATCTGTGACGTTCCGCGGCAAGAATCTGAAGAAAATGGACACGTTCAGCAAGTCGGACCCGTACTTCTACATCCGTCGCGTGCTGCCGTCTGGCCAGAAAGTCCAAGTGTACAAGAGTGAGGTTATCAAGAATACGCTGAACCCCCAGTGGAAGCCAACAAAGCAGCTCAACCTGCAAGCCCTCTGCGGTGGTGACCTCGTCTCACCGTGTATCGAGTTCGAGTGCTGGGACGAAGATAGCGGGTCAAAGGACGACCCGATGGGCTCTTTCCTTGTGAGTGGCGAACAGCTGCTTGCTGGTACTGGCGAGTACGAACTGAAGCTGGTGAATAAGAAGGGGAAGGAGAAGTCGTATGGGTTCATCTGCATTGACAAGTGTGACTTCACGCCCATCCCGAGCTTCACGGACTTCCTGCGAGGTGGGCTGCAGCTGAACATTGCCTTCTCGATTGACTTCACTGGGTCGAACGGCCCGCCGACGGACCCGCGCTCGCTGCACTTCTACAGCCCGACGCAGCCGAACAACTACGTGCGCGCGATGCTTGCTGTGTCGAACGTTGTGCAGGAGTACGACAGCGACCGCCAGTTCCCTGCGTTTGGCTTTGGTGCGATTGCGCCGTTCACGCAGGGCACGAGCCACTTCTTCCCGCTGAACGGCAACGCGCAGAACGCGTACTGCAACGGCATGCAGGCTGTGATTGACACGTACGCTGCGCTGCTGCCGTCGTTGCGGTTTAGTGGCCCGACGAACTTTGCGCCGACGATCCAGACACTGACGCAGGGAGCGCGACAGGCGCGTGGTGTGTACACGATCCTGCTGATTCTCACGGATGGTGCGATCACGGACATGCAGGACACGATTGATGCGATTGTTGCTGCTGACGACGCACCGCTGTCCATCATCATTATCGGCGTTGGGAACGCTGACTTCTCGTCCATGAACCAATTGGATGGCGACAATGGAGTGCTGAAGGACAGTCGTGGCCGTGCAATGCGCCGCGATCTGGTGCAGTTTGTGCCGTACCACCAGTTTGAATGCAAGGACCCCGCAATGCTGGCGGCTGCGGTGCTGATGGAGGTGCCGAACCAGGTGGAAATGTGGGGCATGTTGACCGGTACGCACCCTTGAGGGTCGTTGCGGTCCGCCCGCGGACTTCTCTTCACTATGGACTTACCGCCTCTGTTGGCCCGATATTTCCTCTCCTCGAGAAAGATAGTTTCTGTTGTGCGTAGTCCCCTGTATTTCTGTATTCCAGTTCTGTTGTCTGTACACTTCTGGAAACTGTGTTTTTCTTTTTTCTGTTGTCCCATGCTCTCTCAAAATCGCAGTCCTCTTCATTTTTCCCGCGCGTGCTCCCTACTGTGTCGGATCCTGCTGAAGGCCGTCAATGGCTATTGTACTCACTGACGAGCCCAACTACCCATGTGTGTGTGTGTGTGTTCATCAGGTCCCGAAGTGTCTGCTCTCGCGCATCATCTGCTCGCAGATTATATCATTTGTTTCCTCCTGTTTTTTTCTTCTTCATGGTTGTTGTGATGGCTTGCTATCAAAGGGTTGCCTCTGCCATCGAGGAAGCTGCTCATTGCAAACAAAGGCACAACAAGAGCGCAGAAGCGTGGCCACGTGTGTCGTCTGCGTGGGACCAGGGGTATGTCCTTGTCTGACGATGTCAGGCCATCCAGAAACGCGCGCAAACAGAGGAAGTTGTCGTGCCGCTGGTACATACGGGATGCCAATACGGAACTCGTGTGGGACTCGGTGCTTCTCCCCGGTCACAACCGCTTCCAGTGTTGGAGAACGTGCTTGTGGATCACCACCTCTAAACCTACATCCACCCTCATCCTTGTCTTCTCCAGGCCCGCTCAGTCAAACTGTCCAACTGGAAAGTCGTTCGTCGTCAAAGCGCGAAGAGACTAGGTGCTGCTGACGTGAAAGTACTTGTAGGAGACACTGGTGAATGACGGCACCGTGATGTCCACGTCTGCCCGTATCGGCTTCTGCCACCAATCAACAGGCTTCTGTCTGCTCTCCTTATCAGGGATGCGGTCAAGCGAAACGTGACGTTTTTGACCTTTGGATGATCCTCTTTCACAACCTTGCTTTTGTTTTTTCTTGCTTTTCATGTCGGGCTTTCACGCCGTCTTCCTTGCTTGCTCATGTACACGAACACTATCTCGCAAGTGATGAAAGCACGGTTGAAAAACGAAACGCGACATCATCTCGCCACACGTACCTGACGATGCGGATTGCATTGCTGTAAGAGGAGCGCACTCCTTGATTTGTTGTTCGCCGTAGCATCCATGGTGACTACGGGGAGATGCTGTGTACCCTTGCCGGGGTCGGCAACACGGGCGAAACCATGCATGTACCTTTATATTTCTACGAATACTCCACTACCCTCTACACTTCTCCGCTCTCTGTTTTTCGTCGCTTGCGCGTGACTCGGCGGCGTTGAACGACCCATACGCCCCTTTGGTCGTCGAAGAGCTTCTTGACGGATCCCTGGACGTGTGTTTCTCTGCGTTTGGGTCTCTTCCTGTGTGGGGAGTGACTTTCCTACCAACGGCCGGGAGTGTACTAGTACTGTGCACTCCGCTTTACTTTCGTATTGCCCCATTTGTGGGAGCACCGTGTAACTGCTACCATAGCATTTCTGTTTTACAGATTTTGGAACTTAATCTCTTTAAATTCATTTTACTTTGTCACACGTCTCTTTGAAACGTATATACAAGGCTTTTCTACGTTAAGCCACTACTCTTTTCTTTTTTTCTTCTCCTCTGGCATCGTTCACTTTGGTTCACCAACTACACGCTTCAGCTCGCATTGGTCCGTCTTTCAAACATCAAAAGACGACGGCGCCTTTGCCTTTCCTCCGTTCTGCAGCTGCAAAGAGGGCCCCTTGCGTACACTGATATTTACAGAGACCGGAATACATTGGCTATCTTTTCCCTGCTCCGAGCGGCGCACATCACCACTGTGAGATTGGACCTCGCTTCACTGTAGAGTGCCTTTCTTTCTCTATCTCTCCGTTTCCCTTTCTGCGTCGCCGTTGTTGTGGCCTGTGGGCGTTCTGTTGGCACATACTTTCGGTCATCTGATCTACGCTCCGCATGGCGCATCCCGCTGGACAGCCGTTGTCACCACTTTCCGCGGTCGAAGGCAGCGAGCCCGTGCAATCGCTCCCGTCTGCCGTCGAACAGAAGGCGCGTCGCCCAGTATGGCTAGCGAAGCTGCTTTCATACCGTTCAATCTCTGTCCTTGATCAACAGACTGGACGACGCGAGCGCCGTCGACGTGCGGCAGGACCTTCGCCGAATACAAATGATGTCGTGCGCAACGGTAACGCGCGGGACAGCAGCGTGCGAAACGGTGGTGCCGACGATGAGGGCGAGACAATAGACGCTGTCCTTGGCGCCTGGGAGATGCAGGACTGGCTGACAGTAGGCTCATCCGCCGTTCCCGGTAACGCTGAGTGTGTCACTACGAATGAGGGCGGATTGTTGGCAGCCGAAAATACGATTCCGGTCTCTGCCGGCCGGTGTCTGCGTGGCGAGCAGCTAGGGGCGAACGGTGACGCTGCCCTTGCGACTGCCCCGTCAACGGCAGGGAATCTAGAGGAAGACGGGGACTTTGTTGACCGGCCCAACGCTACCGCATTCGTTAGTGCCGAGTTCGCGTCCTCTGCACCGCAACCTGCCAGCATTGCGTGGTTCTCGCTGAACGGCCTCCTGAACTACTCGTTGCCTTTCGGTTTGTCGCGGAACAACGATACGAGTCAGCAGCAGGACGCTGACGCGGATAACAGAGAGTCTGCGCGAGGCACCAGTGGTGACAACGTGCACCGTAGTGCTGTTCCCAGATCCAAGCTGGCTGCCGGTGCTTCACACCCGCAGCAGCCGCACGACCCCTTAGCAGCGGCACAGCTGGATGCCAGCTGCACGTCTGCGGAGGCCGCTTTCGCTGCTCCCGTTTCCACCGGGATTCATATCCAGTTACCGCACCCACCCGAGGCGGCCTCCACCGGTACCGTCTGTCACGGTGAAAACGTGATGTCAGCGCAAACAGGGGTTTCGGATGCCGGCGCGCACGGGGAGTCACACACGCGGCGGACGGGGGAGCGGTCTGTCCGACCGACGACTGCCATTGTCCCTGTGATCAGCTCCTGCGAGGTAGAAGAGGACGCAGCGACACACATCTCCATCGCCGACACATCGGGCTCTATCGACGCGATCAAACGTTCGTTGCACCGCAGCACAGCGACGTCCGTGCGGTGTCCCAGCAGCCACCCGTCCCGCAGCGGCTTCTCTGGAAAGCAGGCGAAGGCCCCGTCGAGTGCCGCCCATCTTCGACCGCTGTGGAGCAGCCCATCCCACCGCACCTCCATCGAATGGGAGTATGAAATGCTGGAAGAGGAGTTTGCGGAATCCCAGGCGGCGCTCGGGAAACACTGCACGGGGTCATCTGCAAAACATCCGAAGGCGGCCAATGTTGACGGCGGGGGTGCTGCATCGCACGCAGATCAAGAGGAGACAGACACGGGCTCGAAAAACCTTTTCGACGATGACAGCTCTGGTATCGCATCCACGTCCACAGTTTTGCTTGTGACACCGTCTCTGCTAAACCCGTCGCACATGCTTACACGGATTGCCGACCGTTGTGGGAACAGAGTGCCGGCGCACCGTGAGGCGTCCAACACGGCTGCTCCAGGAAGCCAGGCGAATACATGCCCGACGGCAGCACCAGCGATACTGGAGCAAACCTCGTTCCCGAGCAATAGGTACAGCGAAGACCAGCTACCATCCCCCAATCACTCAAGCAACGCTGCCACCGGTGGCCAAGTGAGTCGCAATGCGGCGAACCGGGACTTGATGTCTAGTGGGTCACCAGGGAACTCCACCGCACAGCCGTCGGTGGATGCTGCCATGTTCGGTATCAGTTTGCTCGACAGCTGGGCCGCCGCTACAGCTACCACCACCGCCACCAACGGTACCCCACTTGACGCGTCACTGCAGTACATGTCCCTGCGCGACCCCGCCATTAGCGCGTCTGGCACCCACGCGAATGAAAGCAAAGGGTCCTACCGGACACGCCCCGATAGCTTGGCGGGAGACAGTCTCACAGCTCCGGGTGCCATCTCCACCGTTGCCGCCACCGCCGTTGTCTCTCCCTTGGTCGCTGCTGCAGCACCCTTAGCGTCTGTCGAGGAGAGCGGTAGCGTGCTGCCCGACCTACCCAGCACAACGGCCACGAGGAGCACCACAAGCTACCGGGCTGATCCCCTTCCTCCGTGGAGTCGCTCCGTCACACGAGCAGTGCGCACACACGCGACGCAGCGGGGCTGGGCTCTGTCCTCATCCACAAAAGAGACAAACTTCCCGCCAGCCGTTGGAAAGAAGGAACCCTTGTCTGCTCGTGCACTGGTGGAGCGCGAGGCGGCTCCTGAAACGACGCGCAACCCCAAAACGCTGAATCCCGTCATGGGACAGGATCTACTTTCGCCTTGTAAGCCCACATCCGCGCCTCAAGAAGGAGCAAGACAACAGGGACCCTCGCGTAAAAGCCGCCCTCCCTCTTCGAATGAGGTGATGTCCCCAGTGCCCTCTGACGCCCGCACTGATGGGCAACACCCGCCCCTGCTACCGGACTCTCCCGCACCAGACGAGGCCGTACTTCCAGCAATCGGTACGCACGATTGGCTGGCCATGGCCCTGTCGTACGATTACCATACCAGGCGCTCCTGCCCACTGAGTGATAGGGGGCTTGCTCAGACAAACCACAACTCACCCACTGCTGTGGAGCGACAGGAACGCCGCATGGTGACTCCACCGGAAGGGACACATGGCAAGCGGCCCACCGGAACAGACGGGCTGCCTTCCTTCAGCGAAGCAGGGAGCGGAGGGACAAGCGCCAGTGGTTTCCAGGGAGCTCACCAAGGGAGCTCTCTCAAAGACCCGTCGTTGCCGCTGTCAGCCCGTCCGCCTTCTTGCCCACCTCGTTACGTCACGAAAACGCACACAACCACTGCGGGCACACTCGAGATGCTGGTCCTGCCGAATGTGGAGGGCGTGTATCGCGCCCTTATGGAAGAGAGTGAAAAACGAGAGTGGAATCGAATCACGTCTTTCGTCGACATGTACCAGCTGCAGCACTCCCAGAAACAACACCTAGCGCATTTGTGGGTGGAGTTGAAGGGCGCTTCGATGGACCGGCAACCGGCACCACTGCGCAATCTGTGGGCCCAGGTAGAGGGAGAGAAAGAAATTTTTCTGCGACGTGCGAACGATACGCGGCTCCTCATGTACTTGGATCACCTCGCTACTACCTCTTTACTGCGCCTTTCAGACGATTACAGCCGCTACATGGACACCGTTCACGCGCAACTTGCCGCCTGTTACACACGCCCAACGCCACACGTAACAGAACCTAGCGTCACGGGTGCTGCCACCGCAATGGAACGCTCAGCCTCCGCGCGAGGAAGATGCACACCCCAGTGTCGCGCTTTGGTTGGGACCCCTACGGGCTCCCCCACAGATGTCGACACGGGCGCCCCACACCACATCTTTGGCCTTCCATCAAATCGCAAAGGCCTTGTCTGTGAGACCCACAGCGGCGATGTCGCGAGTTCCCCGCGGAACGCCAGCTTCAATAACAGCGCAAGTCTCAGTCGCAGTCGCACGTCACCGAACACGCAGGGGCCACGAGGCCTTCGTGCCGTGGACGATGTCGCGCCTATGATGACCTTTCACCGTCCCTCGGTTACCGGAAGACCCCGAGGCGGAGGCTGTGTCGTGGGAGAATGGCCCTCAACGGGTTCCCTTGCGTCTGGATCACAGGCACACGAAGATTCCCCCACAGCTTTTCCAGTACAGTGTCCAGAAGAAAAGGATTACGTGAGCGTGAACAACGTGGAGCTGTCGTGTCACACCGACGTTGGCAAACCGGTTCTTCACACGGACACCGTTGCTATGCCCTGTTCACCTGCCCCTGTGTCCCAGTGCGCCGAATTGGTGTCTGACGCGTCCAGCCGGGGTGAGGACACGTCGTCCCCGAACGTCATCAGAGCCAACGGACCCTCTGGACCCTTAAGCGAGGAGCGCTACCTTTCACCAGAGAGTCAGCCTCCCACTGGTAATGCAACGAGTTCACCGCACGCGAAGCAGCTTACCGTCCCTGCACCCCCGCAACGCCATCGAGAAGGCAGCGGGTGCTGTTGCGGCAACCATGCCAATGTCTTTAACGCTGATCTTTGCACGCTCTTTTCTCCTTCAACAGGTCGCCGCTTTCGACCGGCGCCAATGGTGTCTTCTCTGATGAGTAGCCGTCGCAACCCGGAAGGTTCCCTGACGAGTGACAAGAGCCTCCCTACGGGCAAACTTGATCCCTCGCGCTGCCGTGTTTGTGAGTCTACCGCATCCATGACGGCAACGATGCCCCCGTTGCAACAGTCGAGCGATCTTTCCTTTCCGTCGACGGGGGATCAACGGTCGCACGAGACGTTGCAGCCCGCTCATCACGCGCAGCAGCACACCCTAGCCGGTGCCTCCGTGCACCCTCGCACCGACGCACCGTTCGATCGCAGCCCCATGTCGCCACTGGGTTACGTTACCCATCCACACACTGCACGGCTGTGGCCCCTGCACGCACCGCAGACGCCCACAGGGGAATCCTCGTCTCACCCAAGTGCTGTCGCCGGTGGGCACACAGAGCGTAAGCTGAGCAGTGGCTCCAACGGACCTTCTGCCTCCCCTGACAGCGTGACCCCTGTGGCATCGCTGATGCCGCAGTCCGCCTCCACTCTGTCTTCTTCCCTGAGCCGCCATGAACCGTCTTCTGCAGCTGACACCGCCGCCGCGTCCCACATCCGGCGGAGCTCCGCACCGCGACTCTGGGACCCTCTCAAGAGCCCGTCCTATCCGCTGTCCACGTACACGAGCACGGGCAGCGCGACGGCGTCCTCTGTTCCCCGCCAAGGGCTTCCCAGCTCCTATCCGCTCGCCCGCGGCGCTGTACGTCCGCCTAGCGAGACTGACCCATCTTGCGCGAGCTACGACCGTGTTCTCGGTCGAGGAGTGCCTGGAACTTCTGTCGAACCCAGCAACGTCTCCCTTGAGGGCTCCACCGCTGCGCCATCTACACAGCTGCTTCCCCGAGATGCGCCGGCGGAGCAAGACCAAACGCGGTTCTGGGGCTGCCGGGAGAGGATTCGCCGAGCCGACTTCAGCGAGGCGTTGCACATTATGGGTACCCTTGTTCAGAGCTGTCTCGGGCTTGTGTTCGATCATCTTCCACCTTCTCACTGCTCTTCTTCCCGTGCCCACAACCATATTATGCTCTACCCAACCGTCGCTTTCGGTGTTGAAAGCACGCGAACACCTGTGCGACACATATACGGGAACGGTGATACTTATGTTGGCTTTGTAGAAATGCGTGAAGACGCGAACGTTGGCTCCACTGCTGTCCCACGTGCTGACGGACGAAGGACGAGCGCCGGTGGATGCACGACACAGGCACACGAGGAAGGGCAGCGGTGCTATCGAGAGGGGTGTGGGCTCTACAACTTTGCTGAGAGTGGTGTCGCCTTCTTTGGGTGGTGGCACCACGACCGACCGTGCGGCGACGGCATCCTACTTCTCGTAGGTGAGGCAGCCACCTCAACCACCACGGCACTTCCCGAAACTGCCCTTCCCGCAGCTCTGACACTGCACGCGGTAGGCGACGGTGACGGTGCTGAAGGTGGTACATGGGCGACAGGGACGTCCTCACAGGATAAGAGAGACGAGGAGAGGATGCCAGATGTGACGGGAAGCCGCTGTCGCGGACCTGTGCTCGACTCTGTGCTGTTGCGCCGGACGACACAGCTGCCATTTGCTGCAACCGCGGCGGCGGGGGCGGGCGATTATGTGAGCCCCCGCTCCTCCACCCAGGTCTTTCCCGCCCACCCATTGCCCCACGGTGCCCCAAAGGGACATACGGGTCGGTGCTTGTCACACCGTAGCTCTTTTCCACCTGCAACCGAGGCGATGGCGCCGTCCCTTGCCGGCTCTGGGACTGCGATAGAAGACCTGCGCGACACAAGGAACCCCGCGTGTAAGCGAAGAGAGACAGTCCCTTACTGGAGAGAAAGGCCGTGCTCGCCTCCGCCTCCGATGCTGTTGGTGTTGGGTGAGTGGGACGAGGGTGTGGTGACGTCTGTGGAGACCGTCTTGGCGAATAAGTGAGTCGATGCGCTCACCCTACGCGGGGGAGACGTGCGTTATCAGGGTGCTGCCGCCAAGCTGAACTGGCCATGTAAATGGACACTGTATTGAGCGCATTTGGAAAAGCAAAGCAGGGGCTCTTTGGATTCCGTATTGCGATGTACAAAACTAAAAGTGAAAAACATTCGGTTGTCTCCTCAAATCTTCTGAGGTCGAAGCTATCTTTTCTTCTAGGATGCTGGCAGAATACGCAGATCCTTAGAGTGTTTGGTAGAGGTGCCAACCACGTGTTCCCATCTTGCTTTCTTGACCTCCTCTACGTGCTCCTTTTTTTTTTGTAAATCAGAATCCCCTATTAAATGTTTTCGTATTTATACTTCCTGTTCTAGCCTCTGTTATTACTGCTTCACTTGTTCTCCCCTATTCCCGCTGACACTCTCGATATGCGAGTGCCGCGCTTAAACAACGGTGGTATCCCCAACGAAGGAGAAGATCGTCCTTGCCTCGCTCTCACGGACTGTCACCGGAACGCCTGTCGTACCTTACGTTCCTGGGTGATGCATTGCTCTTCCCATAAAACGGTTGGCATCCACACACTTGCCAGGCACCTTGCTCTGGACATCTTTTTTTTTTTTGTGTGTGTGGTTGTGTGGTTGTGTCGTTCTCTATTTTCACTAGCCCCTGCGGGCCGGTTCGCTTTCTCACTTTTTTTTTTTCGTTTACCTGTTACTTCACAAAGATTCTCACCTACGTCCATTCCTCCTGTGTTACACATTCCCATTTGACACGGCTGTGGGATACGGTCGCCTTGCACCTTCTCGCCTTTCCGCAAAGCGTTGCGAAGGCTGCGGCTGCCTCAAATAACTTTCTTTTTTGGTCCTCTCACTTTTCTTATCTGATGTTCCACCACACATTACCTCTCATTTGCTTTCCGTTTCCATTACCTTGCAGTCCTGTCACACCTCATATATTTTTCTCTTCGTTATACATGCATGACGCTAATCTAACCGTACGCATACACGCAAAAAATATATATAATTATTTATATGTTGACTTGATTAACAACTTCTATTCTCCTACTCATATCCTCCCTCTGATGTTACCTTTTCTTCACCACCCAAACAAGCAAATGACCGACACTCACTATGGAGGTAGGAGGACCACTTTTGTGCGAGCGATGAATGCGACCGAGCTCTCCACCTCGCGACTCACGGACCATGTAGGTGACCAATGGGAAAGATGCTTTCGTGCGCATATTGCGATCCTTCTTTATACGGCCCGTTACTCATCGCAGATAAGAAGGCGACAACTGTTCCCAGCCCTGCTGAATCACTGGAACTCGCCATGCCGCCAATGCTCTCTCTGTCGAGAGGATTTTTTTCACAGCGAAAAGTGTACCCTGCCTCCCGCTTCTTCATTCCACTTTTGCTCTACTCCGCTCTTTTTTTTTTTAATGGTCTCTCTGGTTAAAGTGACTGGGAATACCGCCGCCTCTCCCCTCTTTTTCCCCCTATTGTTGTGCTGTGAGGGAACCGAAAGCAGCTATCACAGGAACAACGCAAACAGTTTTGTTAACGGAAAGCACACCTTGACGGTACGTATCATTTACCTCTATGGAGTCGTGGCTACCACCCCTGTGCTCAGCCCAGTTGAATGGCGCGAGGACGACAACCGTGTATCGTCCACGCCAGACACACGAGCTCGAGGTTCTTCCTCGCTTTCACCGATTTGCTTTTCAAGAACACGCTATGCCTGAGCTGGCAGAGCATCCTCACGACGGGTGTCGCGCTACCTATCCGAGTGCATTGATGCCGCTCGCGTCGCGCCACCGCTTCAATGAACTCACAGACGTGAGCCAGGTGACTGCGCTTGCGTCTACCACCGCGACTACCTGTGAGGACGGAGCTCAGTCTCTGTCGGTGAAAACGTTTCGCCCGCGCCTCCCGGAGCGACAGGCGGCGATGCAGCGTGCCTCCCGCGCCGCCCATCGTTATCGAGCTCCAGCGACCGTGGCTGATCACGGCGCTCCCGCTGGCTCCCCCAAAGATCCCGTCACCCCCACGACGCAAGCCCTAAAGGAGGCTGCGTCGCTGTGCTGGGCCACCACCGCAATGAGCTCCCCTCTCACTGACGCCCACCCGCCCAGCGTATTCTCCATGGATGTCGGCCCTGCAGCAGCCGCTGGGAAGACGTCCTTGAGGGTGGCAGGCAGGCAGGGTGAACACGCTAGATGGCCCACAGGAACACCGATACAGACATCAGCGCTTTCCCAGAACGGATATTACCCTGTGGTTGCCTTTGGTGAGTCTGAGCCGGGTTCCCTGCGGGGGAACTTAACGAGCTCTCCGATGTTTGCGACGACCAGCGTCCCAACTGTACCACTGGAGCCACTTGGATGCCTTGCTTCCGTTTCGGCCGCAGCACGCATCACCGTGCGGGATCCTGCCGTGGATGCGGCGCTAGAGCAACTCCTTCCTGATACGACAGTGGCAGCGTACTTTTACGAGGAAAAGCAAAGGCAACAGAAGCCTAGAGTGGAGAACGCCGTGTCGTTTCCTGGCGGGAAGGAGGAAGAGAGGGGCGGTCACGTATCCCGTGAGCTGCCCACCGCACGAGACCCGAACGTGTCGGCAGTTCAACGGCTCTTCGCCATGCAGCGTGCAAACTGCACCGAGGACGATGAAGCCCTCAGCGTCATCTCGCTCGACGAGGACAATGAGGAAACCCCTCAATTGGCGGAGCGACGGGCCGCTTTGGCACGTCTGCGTTCGCCAGCACCGTCCCCAGCGATGAGGACGACCACCCGACCACCGTCGGCCGCCGACGCTTCTGCTGTGGTCGAAGTGCCTGGGAACAGTAATCGGGGGATGGACGCCACCTCAGCGAGAGCAATGACGGGACCGTTAGGCCTTACGCAGACCCTCCTCGACACCCGGCTGGTCCCCCACTTCACTAACTGGCAGCCAACCCCACGCCCAACGGCAGTTTTATCCTTAACGGACGAGCCGCCGCATCTTGACGACAGGGAGACGGCCTGGGATAACGCTGCAAGTGCGATAGTGGTCTCGGGTGACGTACCATCCGCATCCCTGCCAGATACGTCAGAGGAGAACGTTGTGGTGCTGTCAACATTGGAGGAAACCACCCGCTTTCTCAGTGCCATGCGCTGGTTGTTTTATGAGGAGCAGTACGAGCGCTCCGTCATTGCACGACTCGCAGATGCAGAGAATCCTCTGCCGTGGCTGCTGGAGTCGAACCTCGACGCCGCCGCGGGATTTGGGGAAAGCAACACCCAGCCGCACTGTGTCTTGCACAGCATCCCTTTCACCGACGACGCCGTCATTCACGCGAGGCTGGATAAGGCCTTTGAGGACTATCGCTCCCGGCTCGTCGCCGACAGACGGCGGAAGGGCCGAGGAGATGACTCAGACGACGACCAGCCACGACAGGACTCCCCGCAACGAGAAGCGGAGCGGCAGCGACGGAACCAGTGTGATCAGGAACGTGTGTTCGCCGACGCACTTGCCGAGAAGGAGGAGGCGTTTCGAAAGTCCGCCCAGTTTCGCCAGACCCTTACGGACATGCTGGCGCTCGTTGCGGAAGAGAAGCGTGCACGACTGAAGCTGTTGGGCCACTTTGCGTCGTGCGCCTGGCCGACGCCTTGCCGCTGCCTGCGGTGGGATGCAGAGATCCTTGAGGAATCTGCGATTCCACTGGAGCCCACGCTGTCTCCAGTCTGTGTGTTCGTGTCTACTGTTCTGGAAGGGTATGCAGCGGTGCAAGAGACCCTCCTTCGCGAACGCCGTGAAGAGCTGAAGCTTCTCCGTGAAGTGTCGGAGATGGAGTTTATCGCGCTCTATGTGTTCGACAAACTAGCTGCCGACGAGGCCCGTTCCTTTCGCCACATCACCTTGTTCCACGACTACTGCATGAGCGTTGCAGCTCGGAAAGGCGAGGCCGTCCCTGACCGCTACCACCACATCAACCCGCTGGCCGTCTTTGAAAACCGCATTTCCCTAGATTGGTCTGTAGAGGAGACTGTCTCGGCCCGCATGCAAGGAATGGGAAGAGGTGCAACGGGAGCGTACGCCGAGAGCGTCAACGGTGCCGCGCAAGTGGATGCAGGAGATCGTGACTCTGTTCCTCCCGAGAGGGACGCTGGTGAGTTGGATGGCAACACCCCACATGATGCAACGCCACCGACCACCCCGGCAGAGCCTCCTCATCACGCCTCACCTGCACTCGAAACACGAGCGGCCATGCAGCCCGTCGGAACACCGGAAGAGGTGCCGGCCGCGCCTCTATTTCTCGGCCCAAACGATTCTCCTTTTTGCCGACTGATCACCTTCATTGACCTCTACGTCGTGCAGTCCGCCGGCACCGATGGTCGCTACGCCGTGATGGAGGAAGAGGCCCTCGCTCGTCACACCATGGAGCAACGTCTTTCGTTTCTGCGTGCAGCCGCCATGCTGGAGGCACAAGAAGCGACGCACCGTGTGAGCGATGTAGAAGAGAGGGAACAGGCGCAACGTGTTGCCCTCATGCAAGCGTGCGAAAACGAGACCCAGGAGGTGGAGGAGACGCTAGAAGAACGCCGTCAGCGGCGCGCGGAGCTAACCCGGATTCGTGGAGCCCTAACTGATCTTGTGTGTCTTGCCACCACAGAGCACACTAAGCGCAGCGAGGAGTACCTTGAGGCCTTCACAGTACTGCACCAGAAGGAGGCTCGCGCACGCCGCTGGGCACAGCTGCGTGACCGGCAGCAGCGCGAAGGTACCGGGGCAACGGTGGCGGCCCAGTGGTCCCTAGAGCAAAGCATGGCCGCCCTTATGGAGGAGGAGTACGGTTTCCGACAGAAATATTTTGTGGCGGAGATGCACGAGCGCTGGCATCTGGAGGGTGGCATCCGCGTTGCCGCGGCTGCCTTTCTCGCGTACGACGTCATCCGGTGCGAGGAGGCGAATGCGTTTGCCAACCTCATGTTGGCTGTCTTTGACGAGGGCAGAGAGCGGCTACAGGTGCAGCAGAAGTACATTGTGGAACAGTACACGTTGTTTGGGAAGGTGG
This sequence comes from Herpetomonas samuelpessoai, assembly GCA_030849835.1. Taxonomy (NCBI): domain Eukaryota; phylum Euglenozoa; class Kinetoplastea; order Trypanosomatida; family Trypanosomatidae; genus Herpetomonas; species Herpetomonas samuelpessoai. The sequence goes on from JASAOC010002123.1 coordinate 38,739, forward strand.
TGAGCTTCGCCGATGACACCAGCGCCGACGTCAGTGACGTGGACATGGACGGCAGCGACGAATCCCTTTGCGCACTTTCAGAAGAGGAACGAAACGCGAGCCGCGCGGGTGATGCAACGCCTCCTGGCCGTGCAACAGATCACCCACCAAAGCTCACTGGTGGGTTTCACCAGTTTCAACGCGACGTGGAAGGAACCCCGCCGCGCGCCGTGGCTGGCACCAGAAGCCTCTCGCAGAGACCCCTTGGCGCTGGTGCTCTGCGAGTGGACCACGTGGCAAAAGAAAGTCGCCCTAAACAGTCTTCGCCTAGAGGCGGCGGCGGAGCTCTCCGTGTTACCATGTCAGCGCGCCTGTCTACCTCCGCGTACAGGCGACGCCGTGCAAGCCGGCCGTTCACCGTCATGACGGTCTTGGAGGACGTCCCCTCGCATCCGCTGGAGGGAGCGATCTCTATGCAGCGGATGGCCGTGTACAACCTGCATAGCTTTTTGCCCAACGAGGACCTCCTGGATTTATTTTCCGTCTAATGTGTGCGCCATTCGTTGAGGAAACGTCTTTTTTTTTTTCTTGTGTGTGTGTGTGAACTGGTTCGTGTCCTTCAGACCACTTGGTCTCGGCCACTCCGAATGGAACATTTTTTCAAAATCTTTTCTTCTTCCTTCACACACTTCTGTGAGATGTACCCTCTCTCCCTTCCTTACATGGTTCGCGCCATTTTATGATGTACCTTACTTCACAGCTCCCCAGCAGGTACTGTTCGTATTCACGAGCTCCCTCTCTTCTTCTTACTTTTTTGTTTTGTTCTGAACGTCCTTCCCCAAGGAAGAATCCACAAGCGAACCGTTGCACAACTATACACACAACAAAAAATAATGATGCACACAAGATAACAGCCAGAGCGGGGGTGCTACAGATGTTTCCAGCGGGCGCCTCGACAGCGCTTCCACCTTTTACTGCGGTGGACACGTCGTGTTGAATCACATGGGGTGACACCTAGAAACCGCAGACTCACGTAGAAATTACTTTTGTGAACGTCATGATTCTCTTTTTAGGGACGATGGACATCTACCTCCCCATGGAAGCGGTTGTGCCAAAGAAAAAAAAAGGGCTCAATCCTTATGTTGTCATCTTCGCGGATCCTTTGCTGTGTCTTTTTGCCCTGTTGGGAATAACGACTCCACTTCATTGCACCTTCTCACACCAACTGCCACAAACATAAAGATACTTGCTTGCCTTCCAAAGATGTCTAGCTCGCCAGATGCTCCGCTCCAGCCCAGCTGCGCTTCCTCCACCTCCGGCGGCTCTGAGAACGGGAAACTCAAGGTTCCCCCACACTACGAGTGCCTGGGTGTTCACCCTTCCATTAGCCAGGGCGATCTTGCACGGCAGTACAAGCGGCTCTCTCTTCAGCTCCACCCTGATCGTGCCGCGTACCGCAGCGCCCCGAGTCAGGAACGGGAGGTGCAAGCACGTTTTCAGGCCATCACGGCAGCCTACGCGGTGCTGTCCGATCCACAGCTTCGGGCGGCGTACGACACCCACCACGGCGTCAACTTTCAGAGCCGTGTTGCCACCATGCAGGCGAGGATCCTCGCGCAGAGCTCCGAATCGGTAGCTAATGCAACGATGGTGCCTAGCGATCGCACCACTAGCGAACTTGGAAGCTCATCTGTCTCCGCAACGAAAAAACAACGGACTGAGGAAAACACATTGGCAAAAACCCACATTGGCTCGAAGGACCAACGTCGTCAGGTAAGTGGTGGTGCCCGTGACGAGGGAGAGGACGGCGACGACGACGACGACGATGACGAGGAGTACGTCCCCCAGCGAAGTCACCTCGCCTCTGACGCACAGGCGGATAAGAGCAGTCAACAGATGCGCCGACACTTTTCCTTGTACCCGCGAAGCCACCATCACCACGACCACTCCTGCGGCGGCGACGGCAATGGAATCCTCAAACGCGTACAGCTTTACCCTCGTCGTGCGTCAACTGCAGAGTCTGGCAAAAGTGGTCTCAGGGAAGATGACCATAGCGTCGAAAGTATTCTGGACCGCTACGGACTTGTCATTGACAAGAATCGACTGCTGCGGGCAGCAGTACCCGATGTGCCCTTTCCCGCCCTCATCACGATTGTCAATGGTACGGCGGTGGATGCAGCGGATAATGTATCCGCCCTCATTGCACACAAGGTGCGCACTATGGGGAGACACACCTCTGAAAGAGTGCCAGCGTTGGCAGAGGAGAGCCTCGACGACGATGGTGCCCTGCCATCGGAGGAGACTGCCAGACAATCACAGGAGCAGACAGCGACAGGGGCCACCACCGCAATAATACCTCCACCAAGCGATACAGCGCTAGAATTAACGCTTTGTTACGATGTCGAGAGCTTCGACCTGGTGGGGGACCTCTCCCTGCTGGCGAACCCGGAAAACGTGGACGCTCTCCTTGCCCACCCCGCTGACAAGCACCACGATCCGTCTGCCTCCGACTGCAGCGATGACACGCCCTCCTTGGACGAAGCCATGCAGCCAGCCGAACTGCAGGGTATGCGCGCTGGGTCCGTCGTCGTCTCGGTCAATGGCCAGTCGATTGAGAGCCTCCGCCACTTGCGAGACGTGCTTGTGGCGCACTTTGCACCAATCGCCGATGCGGACGAGGACTGTGAAATAGGGCAGGGGACAACCAACGGCCGTCACCACCATCGGCGCCCGAAACCCCTTTGGATGGAGTTCGCCTCCATTGATAGTCTGCTGCAGTAAAGCGGCTGTCCGTGTGTTTTTTTGGCGTGCGAGCGCGCCCTTCTCTTGTCACCCTTTGCCCTGTACCAGGTGGTCTGCTTAGCTAAGTTTATCTCGTGTTACGAACGGTCGTACCGCCTTGAAGCATTATCCTTCCCGTCACATTACACCGGAGACCTACACAAGATAAGAAAAGCATAATGAGACAGGGTTGGCCGCTCTGTTGTATTGACGAAGAACCGATGCGTGAGTGCCGAGTGCGTCCTCCATCACTGAATTACCCCCCTTCTGGCTCTGTGGGTGCTTTTCCACCTTCTTGGACTAGGACGTTGTTGCCTTGAAGCTTTCACGAGTAGATATCCATAGCATTTTTCTTAGTCTTAATAATAGCCGCCTAGTCCATTTGTGTGTCCCTCGTCTTTCGTTTCTAAGTTTTTGTGTTAGCACATCCTCATTGAAATATCTCACTCTTTCCCGCCCTTTTCCAATACTCATACTCCGTACTCTCGGTGGAAGCAAAGCGCAAAACGGGGAACCAGCTTTCTTCACCACGTGACCAACGTAGACCCACGCGAACGAGGACAACAAAAGAAACGTAATCCACACTCCTTCTCTCTCTCTTTCTCTCACACCACCGCTCTCACGCTGGTCCACTACACCGCACTGCACTAGTTTAATTCGTCCAAACACTTACCATGTTTCAGCGCAATCGATTTCTTTGGCAGATGGGCAGTGCCATGGCAGGCGCTGGCTCCACGTCTGGTGGCGCCGCGAGCATTGAGGATCAGTACGCGTCGATGGGTAGCAACATCAAAGGCGACGTCAAGGCACGCTGCCGGACATCCCTGCAGGTGTCTCTCTCGGCCGATGCCGCCGGTGCCCTCAGCGACCTACTCGTGCGTTTCGGTAACCACGGGGTCAACCTGAGCCAGGTGGCCAATCGTCCCCGCTCGTACGAGTGCACGAACCCCTACCGCACCATCTTCTTGGACGCCGACGCCCACGTGGATGACCCTTGCATGGCGTCGTGCCTCAAGGAGCTCCGGGAACATTACCCGTCTGTGACCATCGCGGGCTCCTGGAAAATTCCCTGGTACCCAACCAAGCCGTCGGACCTAGACGCGCTGGACCAGAGTACCATGGCCGCCGGCGAGGAGCTCCAGGACGACCCGGAGAACCCCCACCCGGGCTTCCACGATCAGGTGTACCGTGCGCGCCGCCGCGAAATCGTCGCCAAAGCAAAGGAGTACAAATCCGGCCAGCCGATCCCGATCATTGACTACACCGAGCAGGAGAATCAGGTGTGGAGCGCCGTCTATGACGAGCTCACCTCCCTCTACCCCACACACGCCTGTGAGCAGTACAACTACGTCTTCCCTCTGCTGCTGGAGAGTGGCGTGCTCTCCCGCACCCGCGTTCCCCAGTTGGCCGACGTGAGCAACTTCCTCAACGAGGCCACCGGGTTCACGGTGCGTCCTGTCGCTGGTCTTTTGACGTCCCGCGACTTCCTCAATGGCCTCGCCTTCCGCGTCTTCTTTTCCACGCAGTACATCCGCCACCACGCGCAGCCGCTCTACACCCCAGAGCCCGACATGATCCACGATATCATTGGCCACCTCCCCTTGCTGTCCGACCCAGAGTTTGCAAAGTTCACCCAGACCATCGGGCTGGCCTCCCTCGGCGCCAACGACGAGCTCCTGGACAAGCTGGCCAAGGTCTATTGGTACTCGGTGGAGTTTGGCCTGTGCAACGAGGGCGGCAAACGCAAGGCCTACGGCGCCGGCATTCTTTCCAGCCCCGGCGAACTCGCTTACTGCGTCGAATCGCCCGAGTGCGATTATGCCCCGTGGGACCCTTACGTCGCCTCCGTCACGCCCCTTTCCATCACCAAGTACCAGACCAAGTACTTCGTCGCGGAGAGCTTCGCCGACGCGCAGAAGAAGCTCGAGTCATGGGTGCAGGCGCAGGATAAGCCCATCTACACCGTGTACAACTCGTACTCCAAACAGGTGCAGTCGTACCCCAAGAACACATGGCGCATGCTCCAGGAACAGGTCCGCAAGACGGGCTTCAGTTTTTAGAGAGGAAGTCGTACGTGCGCTGCAAGACGAGGCGATATAGAAACACTGATGCTCTGGCCTTCCGCTTCCCTTGTAAGGCACTTGTACTGCCTTGCTTTTGCTCGAACGGTTCTGGCTCTCTTCTTCATTTCACCATTCATTGTGACGTGTTCAAGTTGATTCCACATCACGCCAGCAGTGTTTCCTACTGACTGCTTCTTTTTCTTCTCCATGCGTGTGTAACATGTTTAAGCATTTTTTATCTCCTTTGTTTCCTTGCGTGCTCCTTTTTTTTCTCCCTCACATGATCCTCTGTCGGTTTCACCTCGCGTCGTGACTGCCCTCCCCTTGCCCACCTTTGGCTTCAACGCACACTGTCGGTAGGAAGGGCGTCGCATGTTTCTTTCGTGTTTTTTTCTAATGTTTCCTTCCGTCCCTCCAACACTCCAATCGCCACCTTTGTTGTACCCAAGGTTGGGTTTCCTTCCTGACCATCTGGCAATTCATGTGCACTCTCACACGACTCAGCCTCACAGACACAATGCGTACACGCACACAAACTCATAATTCACCACTCACCACGAGCATCAAAAATTATATCAAAAAAAAAAAAAAACATCTGTGGTCCTCAATCTCCCTCGTTTCCCAACGTGATTCCGCGATTGCGACTCAGTCACCGGGCGCGGACACAACGCTGTGTTGCTCTCAGGTGTGGGTCCTTCTGTGTCGTCATCTTTCAAAAGCCTAACCGGCACGCAGGTCTTCCCCTAACAAAGACAGATGAAACGCATACCAGAAAAAGTATCTGTGCCCATAAGTAACAACTACTGCCCACCCACTGGGAGGTCGTCCATGATTTTCTTAAGACGTTGTGATGCCGTGCATGGTGCATGTATCGCGTTCGTTTGAAGAGCGTCACTCGGATTTGTCCATATCTTTCTGATCCTTTCAGACACGTGACGGATTGTCTCTAGCCATCTCGTGCGATCCACCACGGGACGCACTCCGACAAAGGCGCGCTGTTGGCGCACACACCCCTTGTTCTTCATGCTTGCCCAAAAATGTCCTTTCCTCTCTTTCGATCTACGTTGATACTCTCTTGGAAGAACCGATTAACGTTTTTTTTTTTTTTTTGGTGCGGTTTCCTATACCTTTATTAGATTGGATGTAAGTGACGTCTAATATCCTAGATACTTATTTATTCGAATTCGCCTACTCATCGATCCCTCTCTTTTCCGTTTCCACGCGCGTTTTTTCTCATGTCTCACCAAAACGAAGGCCAGCGGGGCCACCCCACCGCCTCCGTTACCGAGCGGGAGAACGATGGCAGAGGGGACACCGCAGCGGCAGAGTCCGCAGGGCCACACTCTCCTCAACGCATTAGCAAAGGAAAAAAGGGAAAACTACCCCATCAGCGCAAGCACCTAAAACACGGCGCACCGCTGACCGCAGCACCGCCCACATATCCAAAGGAACCACATGAAATGACGTACCATGGGGACACCCGAGTGGACAATTATTCCTGGCTGGCTAACCGAAAAGACCCCAGGGTAAAGCAGTATATTGAGAAGGAGAATGCAGCGTTAGAGCACTTCTTTGCCGAGTCCCAGCCCAACTTCTTCCCGTCCTCACCTTCCCCACAGGAGGAATCGTCTAGGAATGGTACCGGTCCGTCGATACGTCGCCAGCTGTTTCGAGAGATGAAGCGGCGGTGGCGTGAAGACGATGTTTCCCTACCGACACTGGACCGCAGCTTCTGGTACTACGTGCGCAACGTGAAGAATGCCGAGTACCCTTTATTCTGCCGTCGTCCCTACAACAAGGCAGCCGGGGTCAATGTGAACTTTCTTGAGGACATGTGCGACGTCTGGCGCAAGGACCCGTCTGCCGTGATGCCTGCCTTTGAGGACGAGGTCATTTTCTTGGATTTGAATTTACTTGTACAAGAGCTCAAGCTTTCCTTTGCAGAAATCGGCGAGATGGACATTTCACCCGACGAGAAGCAGCTCGCTGTCACACTCGACTGCTCCGACGGCAAAGAGGTGTTCACGCTGTTCATCATGCCCATTGTAAACGTGAACTACGCGCACTGGCTGGAGTACGACTCCGACGCGCTCCACCGTGCCTGGGCCAAAGAACTCGAGCAGACCCACCAGTCTGTCTATTCCCCTTTGACCCCGGCCTCCTCGTTGTCGGTAGGGAGCCCCGCCAGTTTCTCTGGCAGCCCAGCCCGCAGTGGCGGCGGCGGCTTCCCTCGTCACGCAGTGACAAAGGGAAAGTCCAAGTCCAAGCCACCCGCGAAAGGTGCCGCACCAGAGGGGACCAAGGAGAGAGATGGGCCGCGTACAGAGACCAGCACAAAGACGGATGAGGATCGTGACTCACAGTGCTTTCCCACCCGCCCTGGAGCTCCCCCGCCTCGCCACGTGATTCGCACCACCATTGACATCTTTGATCTCGCAGGGGAGGTGTTATGGGTGAGCCCGACCGCCGTGATGTACATTGCGGTAGACGACAAGATGCGCAAGTACCAGGTGATTTACCACGACCTGGAGATTCCTGACGCCTCGGACGCCTCCTTTATTGTGTTTGAGGAAGCAGACGAGGCGTTCTGGGTGGGCTCTCTGTGCTTCACCGCAGACGATGCCTTTGTGGTGTTTTGCACGTCCTCAACGGAGGTGTCCGAGTGGTACGCGGTACCGGTTTCCCAACCGGCGCGCGCTCGTCTGGAGCGTGCCAACGACAAGGGTGAGGCAGCTGTTTCGCTAGGCGCAACGGGAGGAGGCGCGTTGCCATTCCCCACGTTACCTCCCGGCACGCTGCCGGCGCTCGCGTTTGAGGATCGCGCATGCGAGAATCGCACGCTGACAGACATTCCCTTTGCACAGGACGCCCGGGTGAAGGAAGAATTTGAGCAAAAGGCCATTTCCACGCATGCGGACGGCACCCGACGCCGCATCGCACCGGTCCTGCAGTTCTCTCAGCGTGAAGAGTGCCCTGTGGAATACGACCTGGACCACCACCGAGCGCTACTCGGGCCAGAGGAGTCTGCGAGCACTGAAACTGCCCTAGGAACCACGGACGTCTACGACGGCGGTCACTGTCGTGGTGCGTGGCTCATGGTGGGCAACCCAAAACCGTGCACTAACTTTGCCATCTTTATTCTGCCCGATAGCTGGCACACAGGGCCGTCGGCAGATCTCACCGCAGAGGAGAATAAGTCAGATGATGTGGTCAATGGTCACCCCTCTCGTGCCCGTGTCTTATCCCTTGCGGCCACGCTCAGTGCTGGCGCTTCTTTCACGGAACATTGGCAGCCCCTCTTCGCTTACGATGAGAACATTAAAGTGGACGGTGTGGAGAGCTTCTACCACTTCTTGCTCGTGTGTGTTCGGCGCAACGGCCGTACGACGACGCTGTTCTGCCCGATTGAACGCGTGTGGCGTTGGTGGGCTGAAGGGCAGCAGCTTGGTGGATCGGGTGGCCTCAGGACGCCGATGAACCTTCTCATAGATGCGTTCGACCTGTCAGCGTTGCTGACCGTGTTCCCGTGTCTCCGAGGGGGGAAGGAGGGAGAGCAAAGAGAGGAGGAGAACCATGAATCGTGGCACGCGCTCGTCGACACGAACGCGGCAGGCTCTGTGCGTGTGACCCCGCTGCACAGGACGGCCGACACCTGCGAATCGAAAGAAACAACAAAGACGCCTTGTCTCCCTGAAGCCCTGCACGCCATGGCGAACGGCGTTGTTGCGACCCCGTTGGAATGCTCTGTGGAATGTTACGCAGGCTGCACGAGCTTCTACAGCTGCACCTGGCGCATGTCCGTCGCTCACCTACTGCATCCTGGGGTGCAGCTGCAGTGCACCTTTCACCCCGAGGCTCTTGCGCGTCTCCTTGCGATGCGGGAAGACACTATCGCTGCTGCTGCTGCGGCGGCGGCGGATACAGCGCTGGGCATGCTGGATGTTGTTCGTTTACGAGAGGAGGTCGTGAATGGCCCGCGGGAGTATCTTGCGAGGGACTACGAGGGCGCCGTGATTTGGGTTCCCTCCGACCACTACGCCACCTCAGTATCCGGTAGAACTACTTCTGGATCGTCTGCCTGGATACGGACCAAGGAGCCGTCCCCTGTGGTGCAGATCCCTGTGACCATGTGTTGGCGTCGCGATTGCTACGAACCTGGCGCCAACGCTGTGGTGGTGCACGTGTACGGTGCCTATGGCGATGCCGATGACCCGGAATTCTCAACGGAACGGCTGTCGTTGCTGGATCGTGGCGTGTGCTGGGCCTTTGCGGCCGTGCGTGGCGGTGGTGAACTCGGCATTCCCTGGCGCGACGCCGGCCGCAAGGGTCAACGCGGCACAACGATCAACGACTACCTCAGCGTGGCCAGCTTCCTCCAGGACAACGAGTTGTGCCGGCGTGGCCGTCTGGTCGCATGTGGGGGATCTGCCGGTGGGGTCCCCGTGTGCCGCGCCATGGAGCGGGCCCCGGAGCTCTTCTTCGGCGTGGTTGGAAGCGCTCCTTTTGTGGACTGCCTCACCGCGCTTCTCGACGACGACATGCCGTTGTCTGTGACGGAGCGGGAGGAGTTTGGTGACCCCGTTGGAGACAAGGAAGCGTACCATCTCATCAAGAGCCTCTCGCCTACGGATAACGTGGACGAGCTCGCGAACAAGGTGTCAGAGTTTTTGTCTGGGCCAGAGCAAGTCTCACCAGAACTGGCGCGTCTGCGGCTTCCGCACGTGCTGCTCGTCACGAGCTGGGAGGACACGCGCGTGGGTTACTGGGAATCCATGAAGCTGGCGGCAGCTTTACGGGCAGAGGTCTACAAGCCGTTTCTAGACCATCTCATGCGGCAATCACAGGACCACGGTTCCGCTACAGAGCAACTCACGGCCCCACGCTTGCACCTCTGTTGTGACTTTGAGGCAGGGCACGCCGGGTCGAGTGGGCGGTATCAGCAACTGCACGAAATCGCACGGGAGTATGCCTTTATTCTGTGCATTCTGAAAGGGGCGGAGGCGCTCGACGGTTGACAGGGATAAACTGTCTCCCACACATGACAGTGCTTCTAAAGGCAGAGGATCACCCGAGGGTTGTCACAGGTGCTTCCCTCTTGCATGACACAAGGACGCAGGGAGCTGCATCCACATATGCTCACTGTGACACGGCTTCAACGAAGTAATGTCACGAAAGGCATTGTGAAGCCATGTCTAGCTTAAACGCTTTCCCGGACGAAACTGACGGGAGAAGTGGCGATACCGCAACGGCACCACCACCCAAGACTGAGTGACGTAAGAGTGCTAGGTTAGCGATACCATGCATCAATCAGAAATACATACAAAACCAACAGAAAAAAAAGGATCGATAACGTTTGAAGCTTCTCTCTTCTATTCGCCTCCAGCTCATACGCATCCAGCGTGTGTGTGCTCCCACAGTTAAAGATCGTTATTTCACGCATGTTTTTATGGGTTTTCACTGCCGTTCTTCTCTTTACCGACGATCCTACTATAGCACACCTCACTTGAACACCCCACCGTCACCAACATCGCTGCCTTGGGAGCCATGTCGCGAACGCTTCCGCCTAGCCGCCTCACAGATGTCCTGCGGCGCAACAGCATGAAAGCGCTGAAGAAGCATGCCACCGAGCTGGCAGCCGCGTCGAGCCTCATGCCTGCAGAGGCGATGCAGACACGGTTTCTTCGCAACCACTTTCTGATAAGCCCCAAAGCGCTTCAGCTCATGACGGACGAGCTCACACTGAGCCGCTATCACTTGTTCGCTGTGTACAAGCCCCCCTTCTGTCCCATGCGCCGCGCAGATGCGCACGAGAACTACCACAAGGTATCGGTTGAATCCTTCATTGACGCGGCTCTAGGGTCGCAGATGGTGCTACCCGTCATCACCAAGAGCCTCTCACCAAGTGAGGTGAAGATCCGAGTCCTGAACGACGTCGATGTGCTTGCTTCCGGGCCTGTTGTCATCTCGGTGGCCGACAAGTACCCCCACGCCACCTCCCTCAAGGGCTTTACGTTTGAGTACGACGTGTTGGTGGCGGGGCACATTCTCAAGACGACAACCGGGGGCGGCGATGGCCCACAGCCCATTCCGGTGCAAGCACTGTATCCAGAAGTGGCGGCTCAAGAGGCGACCTCCACGACAACACCGTCGCAGCCTTCCGCCGCATCGACAGGGTTGGGTGCCGACTGCGTGTGCACGTTCGAGGTGGTGCAGCACTGCTATTACAGCGTCCATCCGGTGTCGTTGCTCAATGTCAAAATTGTCTCCCCGCCCTTCGCGCTGCCACCTAACATTGATGCTTTTGTTCGCGACCACCTGGAGACCTGCGTCATTGGCGACCCCGTGGCGCTCGGTGACTTCATGAACGCTTCCAAGGGCAGCAGCGGCGGCAAGGGCTCCATGAAGGCTGCCATGCAAGAGGAGACCGTCACGCCCTTGATCCGTTCGCACGTCAATTCCATGCGCGGAGACTGCGACTTTCCGCGTGTCTTCACCCATCTCCGCGAGGTGTACCTGGATGTCCCGGTTCGCGACGTCCACGGCGACTCCATTGGAGAGAAGCGCGTGGAGTTCCACTGCCGCAAGTGCTTTGACACCATTCTACAAAAGAACCGCTCCTTCAATCTCAAGGCCAACCGGATCGGGCTCCTCGATGGCAGCTGGACCACCGCGACGGAGTACATGTAGGACGTCTGCTGCTTTCCTTCACAACACGTTCGTTCTTGTTTCCTCCTTTCCTTGTCTTTACGGCACGGCATTAGCGATCCTTTCCTCCGCGCTGCAGCCGTGCAGCGCGCCTTTGCGAAAGAAAATGTATATTCTTGTACATGGGAAAGTCTTCTTTTGGTTTGGTCAGTTGCACGCCAACCACTCACTCTTAACATGTTGACTCTGTGGCCGTCTTCAATTCCCCTCACGACGGCACCCTGAACATGTCATGCTCTCTCTCTACACTTGCTCCTCATCTCTACCTTCAATACTCGATTAGGTACTCTGACGTGCCGTTGGACGACAGCCTCGGACATGTAGAAAGTGTGTCCTTAAAAAGAATAACCACACTCTCAGTATTTTCAAAGCACCAAGAAAGGTCTGTGTATATATTTTCCCCCTTCTTATACGGTGTGCAATGCCACCCAGGCGACGTGGCGTCGGCAGCGCCTCTACCAAGAGCACCTTGGCAGGCTCACCACTCTCCCGCAAGGATCTTTACTCGGACAGCGATACACGAGCACCCAGTGCGTCGGACACGCGCTCCACACTGCCTGCGTCCCCACGGCACATGGAGGCCGGAGGGAAAGGGCGAGCAGGAAAGCTACAAAGAACAGCACAAAGCACCCTGTCGTCTGCGAACGCATCCCGGCGCGACGCCGTCCCTGCTAAGCCAGCTAAGGGTGTGCCATCTGCCCACACGGTGCCCGAGACCCTCTCGAGACCCCCACTTTCACCATCCGCACCGCCTCCCCCTAAAACACCCGCCGCCGCCTCTGGCCGTGACGCAGAAGACGCGCCGCCCAATGTGGTTGTCATTCCAACCGAGGAACACCTCATGCGGGCGGAGCGGCTCCAAGCCATTGCCGACCAACTCTCGCACTCCCTGGTGATGCTGCGCACTAAACTATCTTTGATGGAGCAGCGCATCGCGCGGAGTGACGCGGCGGTTGCAGCAGCAGCACCAGCGGCGCGAAAGGCCTCACCGGCGAATGCGAGCGCTCACGATGGGAGCCGTGGGGGATCCGCCACCAGCCCCACCACGTCTCCGTCGGCCTCTCCGGCACCACCTGCCATTCCGCTGCTCCCCTTTCAGATTCGTCGCGCGCAGCTCGAAAAAGAGCAACTGCAGGCAGAGATCGCGAGCACCTCGCGTACCATTCGCAAGCTGCTGATCATGACACAGCAGATGGAAGGCGTCATGCGCTTCAAGGAGGTGGTCTTTGCAGAAACCAAGACGGAGCTGGAAACAGAAATCGCCGCCCTGCAGGCCGAGAAGGACGGCAACCTGGAGGGCATTCGGGAAGGTTTCGTCAGTCGCATTAACCTCCTTCATCGCTACTGGCCTTGGCGTCAGCTGCTAGACCTTGGCGATACCTCTGTTGGCGGCACGTTTGAAGAGGAGCTCAAGCGTGGCCCACGGTACCGCCATGTGGGAATCCAGAACAGCATCGAGTCCGACTACATTGAGACGCAGCTGCGGTGGCTCGAGCAGTTTAGCCACCGGGAGGAGACGTTTCGAGGACATTTGCGCCGCCTTGACACCTTGGTGGAGGACCTCCACGACATCAACGACCTTCTTGAGTCTACGCTCACGTGCCAGGTGTGCAACCTGCTGTACGAAGACCCGGTGCTCATGTGGCCTTGCGGTCACACCTTCTGCATGGTCTGCTTCGAGTCCTTAATGATTGCGCCGTCCCTCTTCCGGTGCCCCATCTGCGGCAGCATGGGGAGTGAGGGCTATGTACACAACTTATTGATTGGGGAGACGGTAGCCAAGTGGATGTTCAAGGACTCGGGGTACGGGGACCTGCAAGGGCCCCTCAGCAACATTCGCGTGCATCTCTCGCGCTTCCGCAAGGACCGCACAGAGGAGCGCATGCGTGACCTCAAGGCACTGCTCAAGAAGCAAAAGCGAGAGGAAAAGGCCAAAGGCGCTACGAACACCAAGGCCATCTCCATCTCCTACCGCGCCTATTAGACCACCTTCACACAGTACTTCTTCCTTCACTGCAGGTTTCTTTTTTTCTTGTTGTTGTTGTTGTTGTTTGTTGGTTTGGGTTCTACGCGAACGCTCGACTTGCACGCATGTACAATACCACCTCGCCCAAACAACCTGCGTTTCTTGCGGGAGGGCGTTTTGTCTTTCCTGTATATTTTCTCATTGGCACAACAAAAATGTCGACGCGCACCGAGCCCCGTGTCTGCCCGGTAGAGGGGAAACAAAGACACGGTTCTTTTGACGTCTCTGAACCTCCTGAATACGGGGTCGTGGTGCCACCCAAATAAGTATTGGCTCTCCCAGATAACCTTCGTGTAGCCCATGGCAGATGACACGTGACAAAGGGAACAACGAATGCAGTCACGCCTCACAGGTTCTGTGGACCTCTATTCTTCCGTTGCTTTACGCTCACTCGCACATCTTCACGTAGGGAAATAGAAAGAATAATACGACAGCTGCGATAAAGTTGATTTTCCTCACCTCTCTCTTACTTTCGGTTTGAAAAAAGAATTCTGCTTACCATTTGAAACTTTGGTGGCAGCAGAGACTGAAACAGCGCCATGTACCAACACCGCGATGAGGAGGACAGGTTTGCCGCACGGCGCATGAACAAGAACAAGGCGCGCCAGGACAAGTGGCAGGAACGGCAAGAACGCTCCAAACTCAGCCGTGAGGAGATTGAGCTCTTGACGCTGAAGCGCGCTGATCTGCGAAAGCGGCTGGATGATCTTGAGGCGGCCAAGGAGGCCCGTGTCCAAAGCCGCACCGGTAAGGATGAAGAGGGCGGCCATCGCAGCGCTTCCCTCACTAGCGATGACGAAGACCACCACGCGTCCCGTGAGGTGGCTGGGGAGGAAGCCGAGGAGGAACAGTACCTCTACTTCAATCAGCTGCCCCTGTCGCAGCGAACCCAAATGGGGCTGGAAAGAGGCAACTACAAGAAAATGACGCCCATTCAGAGCGACTCCCTCCACCTCGCTCTTGCGGGCTACGATGTGCTCGGCGCGGCCAAAACAGGTTCTGGCAAGACCCTCTGCTTTGTCGTCCCCGTGCTGGAGAAGCTCTTTCTTGAGCACTGGGAGGCCGACACGGGCGTCGGCGCCATTGTTCTCAGCCCTACACGCGAACTTGCGCTTCAGATTTTCAAGGTGATGCAGGTCGTGGGCTACAAGCACGTACTTTCCGCCGCTCTTTTAACGGGCGGGCGCGATGTGCAGGAAGAGCGGAAGCGTCTTCACGCCATTAGTATCATCGTCGGGACCCCCGGACGCATCTTGCATCACCTCCAGGATGACGCAGAACTCGTACTCGACAACTTGCAGCTCCTCTGCATGGATGAGGCGGACCGTCTGCTCGACATGGGTTTCCGCGAGGCCGTAACGAGCATCCTGCAGTACCTGCCCGCCAGCCGCCAGACGCTCATGTTCTCGGCGACCCAAACCACGGATGTGAACATGCTGGCGCAGATGTCGCTGAACCACCCACGCTATGTCACCTCGCAGGCCATCACCAACTCCCCGACCCCGTCCACGCTGTGCCAGAACTTTCTCGTTTGTGAGCTGGAGCGCAAGCTGGATATATTGCTCATGTTTCTCAAGCGTCACCCCAACGACAAGATTGTTGTGTTTGTGAGCACGTGCAACCAGGTGAAGTTCATGTACATGGCCTTCTCCAAAATCCTCAAGAAGATGCGCATCCCGTCCATGTGCTTGACAAGCAAGATGAAGCAGTTCCGTCGCGAGGAGGTGTTTCTCACCTTTTGTCGCTGCAAGTCGGCGGTCCTCTTCTGCACAGACGTCGCGGCGCGCGGTTTAGACTTTCCCTTGGTCCACTGGGTCGTGCAATACGACTGCCCAGATAGTGCGCAGACGTACATTCACCGAGCGGGTCGTACCGCGCGTGCTGGTGCCCGTGGCGTCAGCCTATTGATGCTCACTCCGCGCGAAACACCGATGCTGTCCTACCTGGCCAACAAGAACGTGGCGTTGCGTGAGATTGCCGTCAAGCCAAGCTACATGCATGACTCTCACGAAATCTTTGTGGCGCTTGTGGTGCAAGGTCTCAAGTACGAGGCCCAGAAAGCCTTCATCGCGTACCTGCGCTCTGTCTACTTCGCCAGCAACAAGCACGTGTTTGATGTTGCGTCCATCAATGTGGAGGCCTTTGCCAAGTCCCTTGGTCTGCTCGTGGTGCCGGACATGTCGGAGCTCCAAAAGCTGCAGCGCGGTGCCAAGAACTTGCCGTGGGACGTGGTCAACTTCATTGCCAAGCGGGACCGGCAGCTCGCACGGAAGCAAGCCGCCATGGACAAGCGCAAGGCGGCTGGCGGCGACGAGGAGGACGGTGGCAGCGCACAGGGCCACAGCCTCTCTGCGAGCGACGCTGACTCTGCAGACGGAGGCGACGGCGCTGGTGGAAAGGGAGAGAAACCGCTGACGAGAAAAGAAAAGCACCTGCAGGCCTCTGACATGTTTCGCATGCTTCAGCAACGGCAAAAGTTTGCACAGAAGACCGACAACAACGACGACGATGATAGCGATGACGGTTTTCTTGTGAAGAAGCCGAATGAGGCCAACAAGAGCGCCCATAACGGCGGTGACGGCGAGGACCCGTCGCTCAAGCTTTCTGTGGAGGAGCGTCTCGCGGGCCTTTCTAAGAGCAAGCGCAGACGCTTCATTGAGAACCCCGACCTGCGCGTCCGTGACTTGGGTCTCAACACACGCGTCATTTACAGCAGCGACGACGACGATGAGGACGACACTGATGCTCCATCAGCAGGCAAGGCTGCCGTTGGTCGGCGTCGTGCAGAGGACGAGGAAGAGGAGGTGCGTCGGGCACACATTCAGGAGCAACTCAAGACCGCTGTCGCCAGCCGGGACGCTGAGAGCGACGAGAGTGATGAAGGTGGCTCAAATGATGGCGCCAGCGGCCTTGAAAACAGTGAGGACTCGGACAAGGATGTCGACGGGGCCGACTACTTTGCCAAAAAACTCCGCAAGCGCGTGCAGGGCCAGAAGCTCACGGATGCCGAGCGCGCCAAGAAGCTGCGTCGCCTGCGCAAGCTGCAGAAGGTGGGCCGCCTGACCAAGAAACAAACACTGGAGAGCAGCGGGGTGACCAGCCTCGTCGGCGGACCACGCCCCGCCCGTGATGACGACGAGGGCAGCAACGAATACGTGGACAGCGAGAGCGACGACGATGACCTCAATGTCCGTCTGGGTGGGGTGTCCGAGAACGACAGCAGCGACGGCGACGAAGGCAACGGCTCCCTGTCGCGTCTCCTCAAGGCAGCCAAGGGAGAGCTCTACCCGGATAGCGGAGACGACGACAATGACGACGACGAACAGGATCAGGTGTACCACGGCATCGACAGCAGCGAAGATAACGATAGCGACGACTCCGAGGAGGAAGAAGCACCACCTGTGAAGAAGACTCCTGCAAAGCGCGCTCGCCGGTAGGTGAGTGTGAGTCTGCACTGTTCATTGGTTTTGTATCCTTCCGTAAGTTGGCCTTGCGGGGGTGGCCATGCGGAGAGGTAACACACAGTGAAAAAGTTTAAGCATTTCATCTTTTTTAATACTGTTTGATGTGCCACAGAGTTTCGACCTCTACGATTCATCATTGATTTCACTAACTGACCATCACGATTAACACGTCTAAAGAAACCACCGAAGAAACGACTTGATATTTTCCGGAGCTTGCGCCGCTGTCCCGAAATATTGTGGAGCTATGAAGCCATGGTGTCCCATCACAGGATGACCGATTCACAGTCAGCGTGTGCTCTGTGTTTCCTGTAGGTGAGGGCGGGGTGCATTATATGTGAGACGTACTTCACCCTCATAAACGGTCGCAAATGACTCAGTTGGTTGTTGCAGAGGTGCACTTTTCAGTATGTTTGATAGTATTCCCAAACACTTTCACCCTGTCCTGTGTCACCATTCACGCTCTTCTCACTTTTTCGTGGCTTGCGTCCGACGAGCGTGTCTCGCAAAGAAAAAAAAGGGAAAAAAAACGGTCGCTCCCTTCGAGTGCATTCACACCAGAGTCCCCATGCTGCGTCGCTCTTTTATCGCGTACAAGGTGACGCGCTCCTGGACCAAGTCCTCCATCAGCGCGGCCTCTGCTCATTTCCCGGAGGCGGTGCGCGCCGCAGACCCCGCCGCCCTCCGCGATGCGAATACATCCGCGAAGGAACGGCGCATTTGGACGTTGAATGAGCAACGCACGGGCAGCGGTGCGACCAATGCTGCCACGGCAGGCATGGCGGCTGCCATGAACACACCACCAAAGCCTATCGCAGCGGCAGTGGAGAAGCTGAAATTGTACATGGATTTGGTCCGCTTTGACAAACCTGTCGGTTGGCAACTGCTGCTGATCCCCTGCTACTGGGGCTCTGCGCTCGCGGTGACCAAGGCGTTGGTCTGGGAGGGAGCCGACCCTCTCGTCCTCTGCGCCCCTTTCATTCCGATTCACTTGGTGATGTTCTTTCTTGTTGGTGCGTACTCGATGCGCAGTGTGGGTTGCATTGTCAATGACATGTGGGACAGGAAGTTTGACCGCATGGTGGAGCGCACCGCCAATCGGCCACTGGCGTCCGGTCGGGTTAGCATGACGGAGGCCTCTGCGGTTCTCGCGGCGCACCTGGTGGTGGCTGCGACGGTGGCGCTCTCGCTCTCCCCTGTGGCGCTGCAGGCCTGTCTCGCCATCACGCCTATCTGGGTCATGTACCCGTTCATGAAACGCATCACCTACGCACCGCAGCTGTTTCTTGGTTTGTGCTTCAACTGGGGGATCTTTGTCGGCTACGCCGCTGTTCTCGGTCGCGTCGACCTTGCCGTGTGCCTGCCCATCTACCTTGGCTCTGTCATCTGGACGATCCTCTACGACACCATCTACGCCTACCAGGACCGCGCCGATGATCTCAAGTGTGGGGTCAAGAGTACCGCCATCTGGATTGGCGACCGCAAGCACATTCTCAAGGCCATGATTGTCCCCGTGACACTGGGCCTGTTGGTGTCTGGCGCCATGGTGTCGCAGTCGCTGCCCTACTACCTCGGCGTCCTCATGTGCATGTACCACCTGCACAGCATTGTCGATGACGTCAACATCTACGACCGTTGGTCTTGCAACCGCGGCTTCAAGCGCAACGTCACGCTTGGCATGTTCGTCCTGCTCGCCATGTGTGCGGGGAACGCGATCTGGGCCTACGCGTCCGAGCACGAAAGCGACAAGGACGGGCAGCACAACACCGTGGAGAAGGAGTCCAGCCTCATGAAATATCTTCTCTTCCAGAAGGCGGCGGAGCCTCGCCTGTACGATGCGTCGAGCTTCAACGGGTTTGACCGTGCGGTGCACCCCGTCTTTGTCCAAGCCGAGATCGCCAAGGCCCGGGGCGACACGGAGCCGCCTGCGATCCCTGCCTGGATGCGACGGGAGTACTTTGGAGAGAATACCGCGTTTGTTCTGCGCATGTGTGGTGCATCTGATGCAACGGTGGAGCGCTGGCTGAACTGGTGGTTTTCGGTAGTCGATCACTACAACATGTTCTCGAAGATTCAGCTGTAAGCCGAGAAATGAGGGTCTTGAAAGCAACGCCGAATCCAGAATTCACCACCAGAGTACATGGCGTTACGTTACGTCGGCTCTACATTCGTGCTGCTGAACATCTCTGGGACACATGTATCTTACGGACTAGCTCTCACAACTTCCCTCCCGCTGTCGCCACCGCCCACTCACGGGATAACTTTACCGTTTCAGTTTCTTTTGGCGTCTGTCTGTCATCATCTGAATTTGTTTGTTTCCGGTAGCGGTTGGAGCGTTTAACGATAGTGCCTCTTTAATTCAGTGCACTGAGACAGACACGCAATGAGGATGCTCATGTTGGTCCATGGCGTTCACAGATCAAACAGAAAAGAAGAAAGAGTGGAGGGGTACGAGGAGCAAGCAATGCCCCTCACTGATGTCATTATGACGATGTCGCAGGCAACACGCTTTATCTGGGTTTCGCCCACGCGGTGTGACACTGAACCTGTGCTGCAGCGCAGTCTTCCTGCTGGTTCTGGTATTCTAGCTGTGAGACCACTTTAGGGCCGCTAAAGTTCTCTGTGGCGTCCTCATATGTGAAGTTCACCACCCTCACGAACGCCTCTCCTCATTCTTATCTTCTTGTTTGGGCAACAGCACAAACGGTCAAGCGTCACACACACACACACACAAGAACACGCCGAAAGACCAAAGGAACCAAATCCCTTCTTTCCACAGCGAACACACGACGACAATGAAGCAAGGAAACGCTGGGGATACGACTGAGAAAAGAGCCGCCTCTTACCCCACACCAACGGACACCCTCACACGCAGATGGTATCCCTGGTATATTGCAGCACCACCCCAGCGTGGCAAATACCGCCTAGCACCCTTGGAATTCTCTCCGACAGAACGCCCCGCGAATGCCTCTCCTACGGATGGAAAGCTGTTCGCCAATGGCTCGTTACCCAGTGTGCGGGCGACCAGCAACGAGGCAAGCAATGCATCCCTCACATTCCTTCACGACGAAGGTGACGCGGCGCGTCGCCATTCACGTCACAAGACACCGCCTTCGCGGCTTTTGGATGTGGTCCCTGCGCCAGGTGAGATGCCCGCACCAGCGCTCACCGAACC
The DNA here is from genome assembly GCA_030849835.1 of Herpetomonas samuelpessoai. Lineage (NCBI taxonomy): Eukaryota > Euglenozoa > Kinetoplastea > Trypanosomatida > Trypanosomatidae > Herpetomonas > Herpetomonas samuelpessoai. The sequence continues at coordinate 58,929 of JASAOC010002123.1, forward strand.
TGGCGCGGCACGTAGAGGAAAGCAGTGGGTGAGCCTCCCGCCCATCACTACCCCGCGGACTCACCAGTCCAACACACCAGCCTCCATGTCTATGGTAACGTTTTCAGAAGCAGCGTCACAGACAGAAAAACAAGCGGCGTCTACGACAACGCCCATCCTCATCTCTCCCGTCGAGAAGGGCCTTCTCGCACGCAAGAGGAAAAAGTCAGTAAGTATCTCCCCGAGCGAAAGGGACCTTTGGAACGCCACATGGGTATCCGATCCGTTCTCGCCTATGCTCAAGTCACCGTCGGAGCGCGATCTCCTCGACCTCGTTCTCCCCACGCAATCGGTTGGTGGCCGCTCCCTTTCCTCCGTGGCACCCGAGTTCTCCCTATGCGACGTGTACCGGTCTTGTTGTGTACGATTGGGGCTTAAGAAGCCAAATGCAGTGGTGGTTGCGCAGTTACCCAGTGGAACCGCATGTGGGGATGAGGTGAATGCCATGGTTGAGTTTCTCGACTTCTCCCACACCTATCTGGGTCCACGAGGGTGCCTCGCCGCTGCCGCTGTCTTTCCGTCGTGCCCGAACCTCCAAGGGCTGAGCTTTCGAGCGACGGGTCTCTCTTCGGCGCTTCCGTCTGGCGCTGTTGGCGGTGAAGAGGTTCCAGGCGATACCGCTGCCACGCGGAAGCGTCTGCGGAGCGAAGAGGTACGTGGTGTGTTTGGCCTCTTGAAGACGTGCCCTCAGTTACGTTCCTTGGACCTCGCGGACAATGGTGTCCTTGACGATGCCTGTGGGCAAGCGCTCCTCTCGCTCGTGATTGCCCGTCCTACGATGCGCCTCCTCGACTTGTCAGGCACCTACCTCGCGGACCCCATCCGTTCGAAGATACAGAGGCACATGAGCAGTCGTGGTGGCGTGTGTATCTCCTCGAGCACGCGGAGGCATTTGTCTCACCAAGGGAGGGACATGGCGGAAACAGGAGCTGTGGATGCGGGTCCTCTCCCTGAAGATCGCAGACAGTCAGATACCCTAGGTAGCTTCCCAAGTCGTCGACGCGCTGATATGGTCAGCAAGGTAGAGACGCACAGAAGTGGAAATGTTTCTACCATCGCCTCACCCCTTCAAGAGTCTCAGGTAGCTGCCGGGAACGGATCCCGCGGTGACGAGGTCCCTGATGACCCGGCCGCTGAGGACCACGGTTCCGACAGTACCGTTCGTTACCGCCGCGTACCTGCATTCGTTGCAGCAGGCCTGGTGGAACTGCGGATGCGTCTTCTGCGGAATCGACATTGCGTCCAGCGCGTGTATGACTGCTTTGTGCTGCCCGAAAGCGTGGAGCGCAAGGTGAGCTTGGCCAGTACCGCGATCCCGTACCACCCGGCGGCGGACCCAATGACGCGTGAGCAGGCTCGCTCATTTATCCACCTCGAGCTGCTCGGCGCACCCATGAACGAGGAAACCCTCGAACGTGTGCAGCAAGGGACGTGCTCGTGGAAAGCCTTCTTCCGCGGCCTCCGTGTCCTCGGCATCCACAGTGTTTCCAAGAACCTTGCGCAGGCGATCGCCTTTGCCAGCGTGTGCGGCGTCCTCTGCGCTGAGACCGTGCAATTCGGCAAACTCCTCAACATGCTGCGTCCCCACGCCGTGCTTGCGTTTCCTTTGGATTCTAGTCGTACCAAGCAGAATGATGGCCACGGGAAGCAGTTTCAACTGGAAAGAGGAAAGGATATTCTTGCGGCCTATCGACGGCAGATGCGCACGGAGGAGGTCTACGATAGCTCTCCTTTTTACAGCAAGCTGCGGCGGGGCTCCGCACCGGTCCCTTCCCGGGCGTCGAGGGTGGCCGTCGATGGAGAGGACCCTCATGACAATGCAGAGTCGGAGTTTCTCATGGAGCTGCCGAACGCTTTCGCGGCACCTTCCAGCGACCGCTACCGCCTACGAAGCGCTGGCGCTGCCTCGGTCCTCACCACGGAGGACAGCGCGAGAACGCCTCCCGAGGTTGGCCTTCACCTCTCGCCACCCCTCACCGCCGTGTCCGTGGACGTGGACCGGGAAACTCGGCCCCGGACTACCTCTGCCCTCGCGCCTCGTGTGGCAAGCGCCGTGCGGCTGCTTCCAGAACCTACCCCACACAACTCCGTGAGCGCACGGACGTCTCGACTGCTCTCGGCGCGACCGCGGATAGGCAGCGTGAGTGCGACGACGCTTTACGGAGGGACGTGGGGGGCCGCCAGCGTTTCCTTCTCCGCTATCCCGAGCATGCTCGTGAGTCAAGCTGACGTGGAGGAAACGGTCATGGCGGCGCGTCGTGCGAGCCTACGGGACTCCACGTTTGTTGGGCACGAGTCCACTCGCAGGAGCATCCTCGGAAGGAAGGCCAGCGACGATGAGAAGCGCGACGCTGACACAGTGCAGCGCAGTCGGCCCTCGACCTCTGTAGCCCCTCCCAAAATGGAGCCTCAACCGGACAGCAGCAGAAGGGAGATAACAGCAGGGCTTCCTTCCCCGCGCGCGCTTGAGAGTGCTCGGTCCACGTCTTCCGTTCGCGGGGCCTACTTCAAAAGCTTAGGTGACTTTGAGCAGCCGGCCTTCTCCTACCTCAGCGGAGAGCCGGCCCACGGGCCTGGTGGGATGCTCCCCATGGAGGAAGAGGACCCCACATCGTCGAGGCGCTCGCAGCACCGGCGCAGCGTGACGTGGCGGGAGATGGAACTCAACATGGTGATGGAGTCCGATGGGCTGTTCGCGCCTGTCTCCGATGCTGAGGTGCAATTCGCCCTGGATCGTCTCTTCGACGCACGCCACGCCCTGCGAAAGTGTCTTGCCGCCGTTGCGGAGGTCCGCGACGGCCCTGACATCGATCTCGCCCGTGTCTCTGAACAGACCCAGGGACAGTCCTCTCCGTCCCCCTTGCGTGACCCTGGGACGCTCACAGAGGAGCGTCGTGCGACGAGTCCCCCAGGTCTTGCCGTGGGATTTCACGCCGTGCCCGCTGGTCCAGGGGAGGCTGCGTTTTCGCCCTCCGCGCTCCCGCTGGACGTGGTCCCGCGGCACTCCGTGTCAAGCCACGATGACACTGCCACCACTGACTCTCGCAGTCGGGCCAGTAGTCAGTGTACCTCCTCTGTCGCACCATCCCCTCAGAAAGGGCATTCACGGGTAGGCACGGCGCAACCCGTGCGGGACCAGCAGGTGGTGCCCGACGCAATAGCGTCATCGTGGGACGGGCCACGTGGGGAGTATGTGGACTCTGGATATGGTAACTCTACCACTTCCGCGGAGGAGGTTTCTTCTTTCCCAGACCAAGGCAACGGCGTGCACGCGTCCGTGTGTCAGTGGCCGGTGGTGGAGGTGGAGACAGAGCACCAAGACGACGCGGCGCTCGCACGGGATAGCCATGATGACCCTTTGTCAGCTGCTGTCGGTGAAGGGCATCAGACAGGCAGGAGTGGTGAGACCACGACGGTGCCAGTCGAGGGCGCTTTCACTTCAGTGGACACCGACAGCGACAACGTCGTGGCTTCCACTCCTGAGAACATCGCGCTTGAGGACTACGCTGGGAAACCATCGCACCTCGCGGGTGAGCAGCTGCAATGGGGGACACCAGAGTCCACTCCGCCATTCACGAGCAACCGACCAGACGCCCGTGCACCAAGACTGGTTCCCCTCCAATGTCTCTACGATTACTGTGTGGCACTTGTTGGAGCCGCTCGCCAAGGTGTCCTGCAATGCGTCTTCCATCGCTGTGGACTGAACTACTCGGACCCAGACACCCTTGTCGACTACGAGGAAGCACTCCTGTCCCGACTGAAACTGCCGCACCACGTCGGTGGTGAGAAGTCGGCGCTGCCCGTGCTGCCATTCCCGAGCAGTCCGATGGACACGCCCCTGAGGTGCGCGTCGCGACCGCAGGACGAGCCACCGGCGAACGGCTCAGGTGAGCGCGCAGAAACGTTTGAGGAGCGCATTGAAGAAAGGAACCGTCTCTTGGCCGCTGCTGCAGACCGTCCCCTGGTAGCGGAGGAGGCGACCACGGTGTGGCACGCCTTGTCGGTGCGAGAGTTGCAAACCCTGACGGCTCCCTTCTGATCTTTGCAGAAAGGCATTCTTCTGACATCTATACTGATTCCTTTGCTTTCCCCCTTTTCATTCATCTCACCCCCCTTTTTTTTTTCCATATCCCCGACTCCTCGTCAGTTGATGTAAACTAGACATCATGTACCTTTCCTTCCTTTGATTGCTGTAGCTGTTCGTCTCAACGTTGCTTCTTGTGCCTAACTAGTGTCACATGGAACGAAGACGAACGCTTTGGAAGTTTTATCTGACATTCACACGAAGTCCAAAGACATCGAAGTTACTATTGGATACCAAGTAAGGGTAGTTGTTTTAATTTATACGGCGTGCGTTCCTCCGAGCACTGCTGCCAGGGAACAGCCAACGTTGTTCTGCCAACATGAGAATGGAGATACGGGGTAGCGGTCCATCACGGTTCTAATCCCGTAGTATGGCGATTTTCAGGACCCTTAGCAGTAAAAAATTTCACTATGCCAACTAATCTTTTCCTGTGAATTATTATTTATTTTGCCTTAATTAGATAGAGCATTTCCTTCCTCTTCATGAATTCATGAGCTTGTAGCACCTCCCCCAAAACTGCTTTTCGTCACTTCCGCTTTCTTACTTAAATTTAACAATTGCTCAGGCTCTCTAGACACCCCTCTGCACCCAATCCTTACCCCAGAACATCCTGGACGCAGATACAATTGCAATGACGCAGGTTAACGCACCCTACATCGCCGTGGCGTCTGACATGGACGGCACCCTGCTGCTGCCTGACCACACGGCGTCAAAGGAAACCGAGCAGGTGCTCAAGTACGTGTCAACGGTAAAGAAGATTCCCTTCATCTTTGCGACGGGCCGCCACCATGTTGATGTGCTGGCCACCAAGGCGAAGCTTGGACTGTCCGGCTACGTCATCACGAGTAATGGCGCGCGCGTCCACGATAACGACGGCAAGGTCATCATCCAGAATAACATTGCCCCGCATATCGCGCAACGCCTGGCGCTTGAGAGGATTGACGACCCTGAGGTGGTCACGAGCGTCTACCAAGACGATCTGTGGCTGATCAGTCGTGAAGCGAAAGACTTGACAGAGTTCTACAAGGACAACGCGGATGTCTTCTACTACCGCCTCTTTGACGCCAAGCACCACCCGTCTTACGAGCACGTCTACAAAGTCTACTACACGTCCGACAACTTGGAGAAACTGCACGAGCTCGAGAACCACCTTCGTGCAGCCTACTCGGCAGATGAAATCACGGCAGCGTACTCGCTCCCGTTTTGCTTGGAGGTGTCGGGCGGCGGGGTGAACAAAGGGCTGGCCCTGGGTCAGTTGTTGTCACAGTATCTGTTCCCTGCTGCGCAGAAGGGGACAGCGGAAGAAGAGCGCGCACGCACGACTTCACTCATGCAGCGGTGCATCGCGTTTGGGGACGGCGACAATGACTTTTCGCTGGTCACGGGTGTCGGTCATGGGTGCCTGATGGGCAACGCACAGAAGCCATTGCTGGATAAGGTGGCGGCACACATACAGCAGCACCCCGAGGCGGCAGAGAAGCTTGAGACCGTCAAGTCCAACGCAGAGAACGGTGTGGCCGCTAAATTACGCGAAGTCTTTGGCGTCACAGAGACAGAGCTCCCTCCTGCGGTCTAGTGCACGGCTACTGGACCTTCGGTGCCCTTCTCACCTCTCTCACGTCCGTTTCCTTCCATGATGCTGAGACGTGGGAAGTACGACGGGCGGCAAGGAATTCTCATTGTGCGTGTGACGTAGCCGAAGCATGAAGGGTGCGATGTCAGCTTCGCACTTCCAAAACAGCGAATTGGTCGTCTTTCTATTACGTTTCTTCCATTCGATTCATTCTTTTATTATTATATTTTATGCTTGGGCTTTCTGCGTATCCAAAGACAGATAGCAGCTCCTTGGCTGCTCGTATTGTTTCTCCACCCGAACTCTACGTTCTTGTTCTCTTTCCTTCCTTGGTCGACGGACGGAGACGCGAAATGACACAATCACACAGACACAGATACACGTAACAGAAAAAGAAGAGGTGCCCTGGTCCAGTGGCTTTTGGTACGGTCTGGCGGAAGAATAGTTTTGCGTTGGTAGCTGTGTGTTCTGTGGATCATGTTAGCCCTTCTTTTCTCTCAAATAATAACACACACCTGTTCTCCATATTTAAAAGTTTCAAGTAAGGTGCCGAATTCTTAGCGACTGTCCCTTCCTATTGCTGGGATCATTTTCTATATATTACGGGTTGACGTACGTCAAAGCAGGGAGTACTTTCAAGTGATCTAGGCCGATGTTTCGCTTCGCTGCTTCTCGCGTGTTGTTCGCGCCCGTAAGGCGGCTGGACCCGTCAACCATCCGCTATGTTGCCTCGGATATGGACGGCACCATTCTCGGGGCCGATCATACCCTTAGCGACTTCACAAAGCGAACCCTCTTCGCCCTCACACAGGAGCGCCGGATTCCTTTCATCTTTGCGACAGGCCGTCAACACGCTGACGTGGCGATTGTCAGTGACCACTTGCAGGAGTACTTCCGCGTGATGCGAGCGAAAAAAGGCATGACCGAAGATGCTCAACACTCACCCGCACCCGTCTACCTCATCACGTCCAATGGTGCCATTGCACACAACGCGCGCACAAATGCCCGAATCATGAACAAGTGTGTTCCCCCGGACCTTGTCCGTGAGCTGTACACCCTGCTGCCTGGCTCTGAAACTCGCATCAATACGCACCTCTCACAGCGCGATCGATGGTTCTGTAGAATGGACTGGGAGGAAATGCTGCAATTTCATAAAGAGAGCGGCGTGGGGTTCGAGGTGCTCGAAAAAATTCCAGACACGCTGTCGGAAACGGATCCGCGTGGGGGCAGCAGCAACAAAGGAGATGGAGAGGCGAACAACACTGCACGTGGGATCGACGCCCCTGCAGGCGACCTCCAAGACGTTTCCAAGGTATTCTTCACGAGCTGGGACAAGCCACTGCTCGACCAACTGGAGCGTCTCCTGCACATCCGGTACGACGACCGACTCACGGTCAACTACTCCGCCCCCTACTGCCTCGATCTCACCGCTAAAGGTGCCTCCAAAGCGAATGCACTGGCGTCCGTGCTATCGTTAATGCCTCCGCAGTTACGCTCAGAGGCTCAGCTCATGGAAGCGAGCGAAGCTTTTGGGGTGAGTGCAGAGCAAGACAAGGCCATCACCGCCCGACTTGCGCAGACCATCGCCTTTGGCAATGACCTGAACGACGCGTCCATGCTACGGGCGGTTGGACAGGGTTTTGTCATGGGGAATTCAAATCCGCGGCTGATCGCGGAGTGCCCCGGGATGGAAATCATTGGAGACCACAACGAGGACGGTGTTGCACGAAAGATTTGTCAAGTGTTTGACCTTCACCTCGAGGCCTAGCGGCTCCCTGGCGACTCCACGGGGATCACCGTTCTATGTTCGCTGCGTTTCGTTGATATCCTTTCGCCAGCGTCGTAGGCTTCCCTGAGGCGACATTCCGTTTCATTGGGTTCTGAGTCAAGAGGGTCCATCTTGGGTTGTGGCATGGGTCAGTGGTGGAGAAGGTCGCATGTCCCACACACCAGATCACTACCTTTCTGTGTGATGTAGGATGGTGCCCGCTTGCGTCACTGTTGCAGGATAACATTGCGTGTGCTGTGTGCTGTTTGCCAGCAGCCAAAAAAAAAAAAACGAGAAGAAAGAAACACCACTCCTCCAGCAACGTCCTCTTAATTTCAGCGAGCAACTTATATGAGAAGAACACGTGAAGACCCTCGTCGTGTTTCGTCCATCGCTTTCCCCGTTCCTACCGGTCTCCCTTCTGATCCAATTGCTGACGGCACTCTTACATCCGAAAATGCAACGTCCGTCTCAAAGAGGAAAAGAAAGGACACACACACACAAAAAAAAAAAAACGAGTAACATAACCAACCCATTCGACTTTCTCTATCGATCCCGCTCAAACACCATTGCGGTCTTTCTTCTGACCTGGGAGATTCACACTGTTGCTCATCGTCGCACCCCATGCCAGCAGCGTCGCAAGCAGCGCAACGAATTCGCGCAGTGTTCGTCGATCTCGACGGTACTCTGCTAAATCGGCAGCACCAGGTATCCGAGTACACTGCTAAGGTCCTGCGGAGCTTGAAGCAGCGGTACCGTGATGATGTGGCGTTTGTCGTCGCAACAGGCCGTCCCTTCAATTACGTGATTGAGCAAATCGAAAACAACAAACTGCCTGTGGACTACATCATTACGAGCAATGGGTGCCGTATCCACCGGGGAGGCGACCTCTCCGTCGTGTCCGCCCACGATATCCCTCCAGGTGTTGTAAAAAGTTTGTTCGACGTGAATGTGGAGCGGGAGAATCGAAGTCGCGCTGCTGAAGGGAAACAGGCTGCAAGGACTGACACACAAGATACCAAGAAGGATGACCTCACAGTGGAGTCCATGTCCTCGAATATTTTTACGGGGGACCACTGGTATACGAATTACAAGATCCAGGGCCTGGGCAACTCGTACCCAGCGCACATGCAACCTCACCTGCTTCCAGAGGAAATCCTCGAATGCCTGCGGGTGACCAACCCGCTTTCACCAGTCAACAGTGTCAGTGAGGCAGCACGTGCAGAAGCCTCAGCGAAGCTGAGTTCCTTCTTTTCTGACGTTCACATGATGTTCTTTTACGGACCTCATGAAAACTTGTTACCTGTGGAACGTATCTTACATACAGATCCTTCGCTGTCGTCGCAGGTTTCCTTCTCTTTTTCCTTGCCGCACATCATTGATGTCTATCCTGCAGGCGTCGATAAGTCGTTTGCGGTCCGCGAGGTTTGCGAGAAGCTCGGGGTAAGCCTTGACGAAGCGATAGCGTTTGGGGACGGTCAAAATGATGTGACCATGCTGAAGGCCGTTGGTAAGGCATTCGTCATGGCGAATGGTCAGCAACGTGTGAAGGATGCAGTGCCAGAGGCGGAGCTCATTGGCACCAACGAGGAAGACAGTGTCGCCAGGAAGCTAGATGAACTGTTCGAGTTGGAAGAGGCGCATCCTGCGTAATCTCTGGTCACGGAGAAGTCGGTGACACGTTTGATGTGCAGATGATGGGGAGCCCTTCCTCTGCGGCTTTCCCTCATGGGCGCTGTATTGACAACTTGCCGTGTTTGAACTAGAGAACGCCTCACTTGCGCCGTATTCCTCCTTTTATTTCCACCAACTGGACAAAATGGACGAGCGCGCCACAGTCGCTCTCCCTCCTTCTCCGGAACCGCTATGTGCATGGGAAAGTTGTGCATTCTTCCATACGACAACTTCGACAAAGAACTGTAGAAGGACAGAGTGACCACCGGGAGAAAGCGAGCCTGGATCTTGGAGGATATAAAACTCTGCGCGTGCAGCACCGCTGCACAAGAACCCTGTGACCCAAAAAGAAAGACATAAACGGAAGCTCCCTCTCCAACGTTCGCGATCGAAACTGATGATGGGGTCGTTGAGGGGTCTTCCATGAGTCTATGCATGAAATAGATTCATGACAAACACAACCGTGCACGCACACACACATCGTCCCGTTTCCGTCGCCTCTATTCTTGATCCTCAACCACCGTGGCACCTAGTACGGCTCCTCCAAAACAAATGTTCATCCGAAATCGAAGGCTCCGAATGGGTCTGGCCCGCTTGTCCATACTCTGGAAAAGACGACGGACTCGTCGTCTGGCGCTTCTTCTCGTTGTGGTCGTCTTGTTCATATTTCTGTTGGTATCCTCGTTCCACACAAGTCGCAGAAAACCAACACTACCAGCCGCGCTGACGGCGTACCCATTTTTTGACCCACAACTGCTGGCCCTCCGGTTGCTTGTGGAGAAGCCCGATTCCGATTACTTCCCAGCGGAAACAGTGGATATCCTTGAGTTTCCGCCTGCCGACGCCGGCCCTGGTTCCGGTAACTGGACCACCGATCCCAGCGTGATCCCCTTCTTCCAAAATGTCTACGTGGACACAGCCGCGGAGCGCCACGGACTGAACGCGAACCCTCGCTGCGTCGGAAACATCGCTCAGGATTTTGAGGACATGCACTGGCGAGATACGGACGTTGCCGCTGCAGCCCAGTCGTACCTGGCGCGGAACGTGCACATGTCCGTTGTGACGGGTTACTTTGAGGACTACAGCCGTGTCAAGCTGGCGCTCTGCACGTGGCTGGGTCACATGCCCATGTCGAACGTCTACTTCATCACAGACTCGATGCGGGTGCCGCAGGATGGGCTCGCGCCTAGCAACGGGACGCGAGCGCTCTACAGCTTTGGTCATTGGTTCGCGACAGAGGACTGGCGGCGCACCACGCCGTCCGTAGCAGAGATGGCCGAAGCGGTGGGTGGGCCTAGCTTGCGTTCCTTTTCAGAATCCTTCAAGGACTCCACCTTGTACAAGGAGGGCACCAAGTGGTATCACCGCCCCGCGAAGTGGTACGACGCCCAGCTTCGCTTTTTCGACGCCTTGAATGTCATGTACCACCGGATGTACAGCCTGCATGAATCCGCAACGGCGCCGGCAGGAGTGCCACGACGATTCGGTCGGTGGTTTTCCGTGGTGGACGATGATTCCTTTGTGCAGGTACAGAGCCTCGCCGCGGTGCTCCAGTACCACCAACTGGTCGCCTTGTACAACCATAGCGGTAGGCTGTGGCAGCTGCTGCTTGTACGCAGTTTGCTCAACCGAGCAGGTCAACTTAGTGGCGCGGATGCTGTGATGCTGCCCACAGCGTTAGCCGCCGACGATGTAGAGCGGCTGCGCGCCTTTCTCAAAACGCAAGACGGTCCGCCGGCGTCCCAGGAGCTTTGGCAACGCGCGGATATAGCAAGCTTTGCATCTTCAGACGCCCTGGCCCGTGAGACCTCCACCTGGATAGCGCACTGCGAAGACCTTCAACGCCGCAACGCTCGTCAGGAGGGCAGCTTTCTGCATCTCTCTGGTGATGATCTCATGGTGCAGTGCCGGGACCTTCCTTCGCAAATGGCGAGCCTCGCCCAGGCGTTTTCTGAGGCCTACCCCGGCGACGAGGTAGCAGCTGTGCAAGCATTGCTCGCGAATCCAAGCAATTTTATCCAGCGCATGGCACGTCTCCTTACCAACTTCCTCACTCTCCACGGACCGAGTCCACCGACGGGCACCACCTCACACATTCGTGCAGTTCCTGTCAATGACGGTGACGTGACCATTGACCACTGGCGTGTTCTTCCCGATGCGGTACGATCCGCCGCTACCCAGCAACTCTTCGAAAGGATGTGGCAGGCGGCAGACGCGTTACTTGAGCCCGCATGGGTGCAGCTGTACCACCTGCCACCCGAGAAGCTGTACATGGGGGTGCGGCCGGGTGCGGGCCACTACTTCAACGCGAGGGCCTTCTACTTTCACATGATGCACGAGGAGGCGCGTGACGCGGTGCCTTTGACGAAGTTCCTTTCCCGCGTGTTAGACCCAACCGCACCTTCTTCATGCGCAGACGAAAGTGTGAAAGCGAGGCTACCTGCAGAAAGTGTTCGCCTTCTCGAAGCGGCCGCAATGGCGGACGAGAGGAACGCGGCGTTCTTCCCAACCGCAGGACGCTCTCTGAGTCAAGACGAGCGGAGGCAGCTGCAGGACCTCGACTTCCCGTACGTCACGCCGTGCATCCACGGCAAGCTATTCCAAGACCTCACGAGCGACATTGCTATGGTGCAGTGCCTTCCCGCACTCGGCGTGGCGCAGCTTGACGACACGGCCTTTACCGGGTTCGTGGCGTACAACCTCCTGCGTCTTCCTCACGGCTCAGACGCTCCCCTTTCTGCGGAGAACCGGGAGGCGCTGAACGCGAGAGTGCCCTATCGGTGTCGGAGCCGTTTACTCCCGCGGAGCTGCCTCCTTCCAACGGAGTCCTTGTGGGACTTTATGACGTCGGACCATGTTGTTGGCTGGGTCATCATGCACCCGAAGCTGGAACTCATGGACCCGTCCAAGGAAACGACAGCTCGTATGCCACCAACAGAGGCGGCCTTTGGAGGATACCGCGTTGACGAAGCCGCCCCAACAGAGAAACCACTGAGACGGCTGCAGAAGCTACCAAACGCGGAACGCGCAGTATACCACACGCAACTGGAGCACCTGCGGTTGAAGCTGTACTACGAAGCCATCTACACCCCTACCCTTCTTGACGAGGAAGGTGGGCCGTACGATGCGTCCGTAGTGGGGGCGAAGGATCTCAGCTTCCGTGCGGTGGCGGCCCGTCTGTTGGACGCCCTAGGCGTGACGGTGTCCAATCGCCGCGAGCAGCACTGGAAGGGCGTCGTCTTTCGTGACAATGAAGACCGGTTCAAACTGTTTCTTCGCCTTATCAGGGTAACTCCGGGAGCTGGAGCGCCTCCTGTGGCCTAACCGATATGGCGCGGCGTTCCAGAACGCAACGGGCTGTGGTGAGGTACACCTGGGAGCATAGCTTATTCGATGGAAACACGGTGAGACTCACCTGGTGAATGTGGCTGCCATGCTGCGGGGCGACGCTTCTTTTATCCCCCCCCCCCCGCCCACCTTCCCTCTAGCCGTCTCTCTGCCGCGCCGAAGCATTGAGGTCACGTTCTGCGTCGTTCGTTCAACGGACGTGTCACCCTTCATTCATTCACGCTCTTTGGTGTTTGTGAACATCACTTCCAACATTGCGACTCACATGAAAGGGTAACACCGAAAAAAATAGTTATAAGGAGGACCCTATCTACCAGTTGTTCACGTTCTGTGGGCTACTGGCTAAGCGATGATTCGCCTCTGCGCCGCAAGAGATGCTGACAGACAGTCGATTTCGATGCCGGTGCGCCAAGCAACCCCACAAAAGCATGTGCAGCAGCAAGCAATACACTAACGTCTCGTGCTTCGCTTCAAGATCTGCTGAGACAGGGCATCAAGAGCCCCCCACAAGCGTTTTTACAAAAAAAAAAAACAATTTCAACGAACTTAGCCACACCTTCTTATCGAACGCGGCTTTCCTAATATTATTAACCGCGGTGGTTATCGATCCCATAGGAATACCTTGACAGGCACATTCCTGTGCGCTACCGCCGTGTTTTGCTTTGTGTTAGGGAAAAGTGCTTCTCCTATAACGGCACTAAACATGACCCACGACGACATTAAAGTTGTCTTTTGCGACCTCGACGGCACGCTCTTCACGCCTGACGCCGAAGGTCACCGCATCACCGCAGACACAGCAGCTGCGGTGCGACGATTGCAGGAGGAACGAGGCGTCAAGTTTATCGCGTGTACGGGTCGGCCGTACCCAGATGTTTTCCTCAACCTTGCGCACTCTGGCATCCAGCCAGATCTGTACATCACCAGCAACGGCGCACGCATCCATGACAAGAATAGGGAACCCGTGTACAAGATAAACATGGACCCCGCCGTTGCGTTAGATTTGTTGCAGCTGCCCTGCACGCCCACTCCAGATGGTCGCATAGTGCTAGATGCGTCTGATGCCGCCTCGGGCCGGACGTCGCTAGAGCCGCGCCGCTTCATTGCCAACGTCAACCGCGAGGACGAGTGGCTTACAGACAAGTGCTTACCCGAAGTCCGCGCTGTGTTTCACCCTGATTTTGCGTACCAGCAAGTGGACCCAGTGTCCGTGACGGCCGAGAGGCTAGAGGGCACGCACAGCATGTGGCTGCGCGGCGAGGAGCCTGTGCTGGCCTGCGTGGATGCCTATGTGCAGCGTACCTACGCGGGTCGCGTGAAGAGTAAGTTTGCACTGCCCTTTGTTCTCGATGTGTTTCCGACAACAGTAGACAAGGGACTCGCGGTGAAGCGAGTCTGCGAGGACATGCTCAAGGTGTCGCTGTCTGACGCCGCGGCCTTTGGTGATGGCTGGAACGACGAGCCGATGCTAGCCTGTGTCGGGCACCCGTTCCTCATGGGTAACGCTCCTCAGGCGCTGAAGGCGGCGCTGCCGCAGGCCCGCGTCGTGGGAAGCAACACCGCTGCAGAGAGCGGAGTGGCAACTACTCTGCGTGAAATTTTCTTCTCTCATCCCTAGAGAATTGTCAAAGGGGGAAAAAAAGAACGTTTCTAAGAGAAGCGGCTCTCTTCTTTGCATTCTCTGATGGGCAACGGACGACAAACGTAGTTTCTCTCCGTGTACCGCTCTGCCTGTCTCTAACTCCGAGGGGTCCTCCTCGCAGGAAACCAAACAAAGAAAAGCGTAACGTAGCGTTGTCGGCCAGTTAGAAGTAGGCTGACCCAAAACTAGCGACACGTGGGGAATCAAGGGTGGTGGTACGAGAAGTTACCATGGTTTTACAAGCACCACGCGATATTCCTTTGGGGAGACGCAGCGTTGCATCCTTTTATCCAAACTCTCAAACTCTCTCCTCTGTATGTTTTCTACCCACTGTTACGGTCTCGCCCCCTTGCGTTGCCAGAGTATATCATTAGCGCTCCTGCAAATCACGTAAATTCAAGTCACTTTCCTGGTTGTTGTTTTTAGGCAATACAACGTGCTCCCTTGTTGCCCGTGGTCATTGACAACGACAGAGTCCCGTGCACCAAATCGCACGTGCTCGTGAGTCAACATACTTTCCGTTTGTTTGTTTTTGTGTTCCGTACGAAAAGCACTCAGAGAAGCGTCGTGCTCCCCTCAAAAGGTCTACGTGTGAACATCCTATCGCTCCTATCTACACTCGCTGACGCCATGTCGACAATCAAGGCCGTGTTCTGTGACATGGACGGGACGCTATTAAATCCTGCACATCGCATTAGCGACTTCACAGCGGGCACGCTTAAGAAGCTGAAGGCGAAGGGCGTGAAGTTTATCGTCTGCACGGGGCGACCATACCCGGATGTGTTTGCCACAGTGCGCAAGTGTGGTTTGGAGCCCGACTACATCATCACCAGTAACGGAGGCCGTATCCATGACGGGGCGTTGAAACTTCTCAAAGCACACGACATGGATCCTGCGGTGGTTGCTGATATTTTGCGCATCGATGAAACCCCGGGCGCGCGCGGAACACTGGCCCAGGCGCCTAGCGCGAAGATACCCAAGAACTTCTCCACGAACTTGTACAAGGCAGATCAGTGGTGGACTGACAAGATGATCCCTGAGGTTGTGGCGGCGTACGACGAGTCGTTCGCGTGCACCGACTACGGTGAGAAGCTAAAGGGCATCCCCACATCTGAGCTGACCGAGGTGCATGAAATGTGGTTCCTGGGCGAGCGCAGCGATCTTCTTGGCATGCAAGCGTACATGCAGGACCGCTACGGTGATGCCCTGCGATGCAGTTTTTCGCTGCCTTACCTGCTCGACTGTGTCCCCGCCCACGTGACCAAGGGCAACGCAGTACGAGAAGTCTGTGGAATGCTCGGACTCGAGCTGTCAGAGATCGCCTGCTTTGGCGATGGCATGAATGATGCGCCGATGCTGGAGATTGCGGGATATCCATTTCTTATGGAGAACGCTCAGGACGCCCTCAAGACGCACATTCCCAACGGCGAAGTCATTGGCACCAATGCGGACGACGGCGTGGCCCGTAAACTGGTGGATCTCTTCCAGTTGTGATGAGGCCACTCAGACCTTCTCTGGGGAACAATAGAAATATCTGTTGAGCCGTCGTGGTGTGGAATGTTGGTGGGCAGACTGTTCCCGCTCCCTCTCTATGTGCCCCTCTTGCTCCCCTTCTCGCTACGGTCAGTTCTACTTACCGCGTCGCGACTATTTTTGTTGCTTCCCACACGACCGACCGCAATGTGTCCTGACAACCATCTTCCGATCTCCAGGACACTGCCTCCCGAAAACTGGAATGCAGGCGAACGTCCGTTAGAGGCCGGCGGTTCCTCTGACAAGGTGGTCGAAAACCTCTCCTCGCTGGTAGCACGTAAAGCAGCGAGTCTCCGTCAGGCAACAATGAACACTTTATTCAGACGCATACATCATGATGCTTTCATTTCCTACTTTTCGTCTGCACCGCTGCTGTGACTACCGCGTCTCAAGTCCTACGAACCACCTAGAAAGCTGAACCAGAAGTCGGTTTTGTTTCCCGTTCATTGAAGCCATCCTTTGAGAACGCTAAATTCTCTACCGCCCCTCCTTTCGTTCTCGCTGTGAGTGGCCTAACCTGACTGGGAGAGAACACTGACACTTCATACCGTCGGCCCATTCTGATCTATCGCGACTGATACAAATCGCAAATCGCTGCTGTAAATGTCCGCGATCAAGGCCATCTTCTGCGACATGGACGGGACGCTGCTGAACCCTAGCTCCCGTATCAGTGACTTCACCGCACAGACCTTGAGAGAGTTGAAGACAAAAGACGTGAAGTTTATCGTCTGCACCGGCCGACCATACCCGGATGTGTTTGCCACAGTGCGCAAGTGTGGATTGGAACCCGACTATATGATCACCTGCAACGGGGCACGCATCCATGACGGCGCGTTTAACCTCCTGCAGTCGCACGACATCGCGCCAGAGGTGGTGGAAAAGCTTGTGCGCATCTCACCCTTCCCCGGCTCCGACGGTGAGGTGGTGTCGGTTAACGCTGCCGACGGTGCACCAGTGGCGGGAAAGAGGATGTTCGTTTCCGGCTTTTACCAAGGCGGAGGCTGGTATACGGACGAAGTTATCCCCGAGGCCCGCGCTGCCTTTGACGAGGCGCTGCCTAGTATCGACCTCGGGGAGGCTCTACATACGCTGAACGCGGACAAGCTCACCGGCGTGCACCACTTTTGGTTTCAGACGACGCGCACTGGCACGCCTGAGGATTTGGTTCCCATCACGCAGTACATGCACGCCCATTATGACCACAGCCAAGAAATTACGCTGACGTCGTCGGCGCCTATTGTGCTCGAGGTGGTGCCTCACGGCGTAACCAAAGGAGTCGCCGTGCGTTGGGTGACAGAAGAGTTGTTGGGCCTCTCCCTTGACGACGTCGCGTGCTTTGGGGACGCGTGGAATGACGCGCCGATGCTGGAGATTGCCGGACACCCCTTTCTCATGAAGAACGCGCAGCCAGATCTTTTCACGGCGCTACCGCAGGCAGAAGTGATTGGCACCAACGCTACGGACGGCGTCGCCACCAAGCTGCGGGAACTCTTTTTTTAAGTCTATCATCGGTTTGTGCGCAACCGTGTGGCTTGTGTGTGGTTCGTGGGTGTGTCCTGCCTTCAGCGTGCGGGCGAAAGCAGTGCCAAGGGACATTGTAAGACTACCCTTGACCCGTGATTCCGATATCAGTAGGCACGCTGTTCGGTGTACCTCCTTTGCCGGCCGCCTTCATGTTGGCTGTTCTTTCCGTTATATTTGCTCTTCTACCCACAACAGAGGAAATGCCTGCGTCACCTCGTTGGTCTCGTTTGCCTCCTGTGCGTTGATCTCGATGGAGCCTCCGTAAACGCACAACTCCAGAGCACGGGGGAAAGGGAAGAAATGTCCGAAATGTTTTCGTCACGGGACGACCTCCCGGCGACAGTGAACGGTCTGCTGAACAAGGATCATGACGAGCACACCTTTCTCTCTCATCCACACCTCTTGTTTTATTTCTCATACTGACTGCCTAGCAATCTTTCTTTGGCTTCCTGTTTTCCATTTTCAAAAACAAAACGTTTTTGTTGTCAGCGCCAACACGACGTCGTCGCACCATCTTCCTTGAAAAAAAGAAATAATAAGTCGACACGCTCCCCCGTTACCACTTCACTAACTTCTTCTTGAAATCCCGTTGCTCATCTCCTCTCTTTTGTGTTTCGCCTTTAACACATCTCATAATTTTGTTCTTTGATTTTTGATTCTGCAAAAAGAGTACCGAATTTACCGCAAGACAAAACCCACCCCTTTTGTCTTCAACGTTTTTTTTTTTGTGTGTTTTTCTTCTTCCTCACTAGTTTCTGTCGCTTTTCCTATCATTGACCTTCCGATCAGCCGTACGCTGAGTGGGCCCGTTCACCAACCCAGAGCGCAGTGCTGCCTCGAGCACTTTTATGCACCAGCGGAAAGCTCCAACACCTTGCATTACCATCAGCTTCGCCCTTCGCTCTCTGTGTTCGCTCGCTCCCTCTGTGCGATATTTCTGCTCAACACAAATTCTGCCATCTCTGCGCGACATGGCATCCACGACAACCCCCCTCGCGGCGGATGCGGATGGTCCACGGCTGCACGGCATTAAGGGCGTTCGTGTGCCCAGGGGTGAGAATCCCTACAAACTTGTGGCGACCGATATGGACGGCACGCTGCTCAACAGTCACCACGACGTCAGCGACTACACCCGCCGCGTTCTGTCGCAACTGCTCGCGCGCGGTGTGCATGTGATCTTCGCAACGGGTCGTCCTTTCACAGACGTTAACCGAATCAAGCGCCGACTGAACATCTTCGCCAAAGCAGAGAGCATTCCGACACCGGGTATCCAGGTCGTGACGCCCGCGGTACACTCGCCTGCGCAGAGGTTTCCGCGTTCCGTGTCTGAGGATTGCGTCCTCACGCCCAACTCGTTGATGTCGCCAGGGAGTCCCAACCACGAGAAGGTGGTCCCACGCTGCTTTGCCGTCACCTCGAACGGTGCCTGTGTCTACGATGAGGCCAACCGCCGCGTGTACGAGCGCTGCATCGACCCCCGTATTTGCCACGTCCTCTACTCCATGTTCATGGACGACCCCGATGTCAATGTCAACATTTTCCGCGGTGTCGACGAAGAGGAGCGACGGCGGAATAAGTCCTACGTGAACCCCAGCGATGATGGGGACGACAAGGCGCGTGAGGAATGGGTCAGTCGCTACCCCAGCGACCTCGAGGCTGCGCTGTACCACCAGAGCCACTTCACCTTCAAGGTTGTTCCTGACCTTGAGACGACGTTGGCGACGGACCACGTGAATGAAATTTTCTTCTTGTGCTACAACCCGGACAAGGCGGTCACCGTGGAGGAGACCATCAACGAGCGAATGCGTGCCCTGAAGGAGGAGCTCAAGCTGGAGAAGACGGTGCGTGTGGCCCCCTCGGCGACGTACTGCCTGGACGTGATCCCTGAAGGCGTCAGCAAGGCCTCAGCACTGCAATACGTCCTGGATGAGCTCGGCCTGAGCATGGATGATTGCATCGCGCTGGGCGATGGCCTCAACGATGTGGAGATGCTCCAATCGGTAGGGAAAGGGTGCATCATGGGCAACGCCAACCCGCGCCTCAAGAAGCTTCTGCCAGACCTCGAAGTGGTGCGGACCAACGATGAAGACGGAGTGGCAAGAAAGCTGGCAGAGGTGTTTGGCCTTGACCTCCCCGAGGACGACATCGCGGCGTCGTGAAGCACCACATGTTGGTGGAAGGCACCAGCCGTGCCAACGCACTGGGTCACTTAACAGAGTTCCCCCTTGACCCATGGTTAATAGAAAGCCACTCGTCTCCCTAAATGGATCGACGCTTCCATTGGCGGGAACGACTTCCGTCATTTACCGACCAGCACCGTTAGTTCCAAGTTATGCTTCCCCTCTTGACCGTTTCCTTTGTTTCATGTATTTACGCGACTGAGCTTTGTGCCCTGCATCTGTTCAGCCGGGTACACTGCCAACCTGCGTAGTACTGCGCAAACACGGCGCTCACAAAGCATCAACACAATCAGAGAGAGAAAACACACTGGAGGCGTTCGATGGACAGAATCTACCGCCTCGTTTCTTTTATCTTTTCTCCACCCCCTACGTGATGTTTTCACGTCCCCAAGCAGTGCGGATATATATAGAAACGCACAAAGTCAACCTACTTTTTGTTTTACGAGTGAAATATTCAGACGTCTACTTTCTACTTCTCTGCGATCAAAGAAAAGAATACCCGCACACCACCGAACAAATACATCAACAACAAAAAAATATGGAGCATCACCAGAGATGTAGCAAGAAAAACGTGTAGCACACGTTGTCTGTGGAAACCGAAGTACATGATGTGGCTTTGGGAAGACATCTGGCCGTTTACCATCCGCCGAGGCAGGTTACGTGCATTATCTGTGATTTTGCCTTATTGTCGGTGATCGTCACTTATGTCTTACAACACTCTTATTCTCACCTGCCACATCCTTTTCAAAAACAAAAATATTACGAATTCCTTAGTTGTCAATATATTTGTTTTCCTTGCTCTCCTATCTTTGAAAGGAGCGTCTCTTTGCGTGTGTGTTTCTTTTCTATACATTCAAAGCCCATTTCTTCTTCGCCTCCCCATCACACACTCTTGTGTTCCCTCCCTCTCAGTCACGCACATACTCTCGTCATCCCACCCTACCCATGATGCAGAGCAACCAAGGGAACGCGGTGCCCAACCATCGCGAGGGCAGCGCCACCCACAGCGACAGCGGGTCTTACACCTATTCCACGTCCTCCGACGATGAACTGGAAACACCTGGACGTCAGCAGCTCCAGCAATATCAACGCCAGCAGCAGCAGCAGCAGCAGCAGCAGCCACAGGCAACGACACCGCCGCCTGTCCAGGCCTCACCCGTTTCCGTACAGAAGTCTAAGGGCGGCGCCAAAAAAGACAAGAAGGCTGACAAGAAGGCGGCGAAGAAAAACAAGCAACCGAAGCATCAGCAACAGCAGCAGAGAGGCGACATGGAGGAAGGTGGTGAGGACGACGGCAACGGTCGCCGCCGCCGAGGCCTTAACAATCTGCCAGGAGCTGGCAAGGTGCAGGCGATTGCCACCATGGCGGCGACCCCTGCGAGCGCCGACACGCAGCGCGTCACCATTTATCTCTATCTCCTCTTCTCGGCCGTTCACATGCTCTTCATCATCCTGAGCTGTGTTCTCTCACAGCTGGATGTGAGTGGGAAAGGATGTTACACATTCTGGGGTTTCAAGGCTGACTGCGACTCCGTCAGCTACACAATCCGGGCTTCCCTGCTGCAGAACAAGCAGCTGAAGCAGAACCTGCAGGCGGCGGCGGCCATGTCTATCTTCGCTGTCCTCACCGCCGTGGGCTCCTTCTGCGTGGCGTGGCTCCTTGTGATTCGTGTGCGCATGTCCATCCTCTACGAAAAGAAACTCCGCCGCGACGCGGAGGGCGGCCAAGACGGCGACGAGCCGGCTTTCCACGATCTTGACGCGAACCCAGAAGGCGACAACACCAAGCAGAAGAAGACGGCGCGCTACGTGCCCACCGGGATGCTCAAGTGGGCGGCGATTGGCATGCAGGGGGCAACCCTCATCTTCGAACTCATCGCGTGGGCCATCGTAGCGGGCCTCTACTCGGCACGCCCTGGCGAGGACAAGAACCTCCCGCGCGGCATGACGTACGGTGTTGGCTTTGGTCTCGGCATCACCGCCTGGCTTTGCCAGCTGATCATGCTTGGTGTGTTCGTGTTCGTCGTGTGAGGATGATCCGGGTTGTTTTTTTCTTCTTGGTGGTGCTGCGTGCAAGAGATCCGACATCACAGACGAGCCCTGTGAGACGTGAGACGTGAGACGAGGACGAGGAGCGCCAGTCTCGGTGCTGCTTGTCTGTCTCCCTATTCCAGTTCACCTGCCTGGTCTTCCTTCGTGCCCCGTGAACCCTTTGTACCCGCTGCGTTATCATCACTTTTACTATTCTGGTTGCGCCTCCACAACTGTATTTGAATCATAGATCGCTACCGTGTGGTGACGCAGCTGACAGTGCTGCCACCCACGGCACGTGGAGTCGCCATGAGCGGCGTCTCACAGCATGAACGGGAGGAAAGGGGAAAAAAAGAACAGGATAGAGGGCATTCACCCATCGCCAGGTCTCCGTCCTTGTAGCCTGTTATTCCCATCTACGCCTCATCCACCTCCTGTGCCTTTGTGCCCCACTGCGTCTTTTCTCTCTTTCCCTCCCCGTTTAACGAGTAGTGGCACTACTACTCAGTGTTATGTTGCGCTATCATTCTTTTATTTTTGTACCTGTACCACATTTCTAACTTTTTTTTTCTTCAACTATATCGACAGAAAAAATGAGCAAAAAAAACGGGACAGCATGTAAGAACCTCTGGTCTTGCGGACAAGGGGAATTGCAACGCACATTTCCGTTTCCGCGACATCGCTTCCACAGGTCGAGGGGTATTTGTGGAGATGATCACTGATAACGAAGAGGGGCGAGGTCCTTTACAGTCAGTATATGGCTCCTCGATACTTCCCCGAGCTTTGATATCCCTTCCCATCCTCCCGGTGAAGACAAAGCGGCAAGTACACTGGGATAGGTGAAAAGAGTGCGAAGCGTGCCACGTGCAAAGGCATCCGCACCTCACGCAACGGCAGTGCTTGGTCTATCTTAGCTGTCGTGATAGATTTGCCTTTCATCTCGCATGACCGTCACCATCACAGACTTTCCTTGTATCTTCGCCTTCACCGTCGTGGGCCTTAGTGTCGCACACATCGGGTCGTTTCATTTAGTTCTTTTTCATTTCGCACCCTGTACTGTGGTGGCGTTAAATTCTTATTCGCACCGTTACCCATAAACTCAAGTTTTAGTAATTATCCACTTCTCTTGTTTTCGTTTGCCATTGCTGCCTGTTTTCTCCTGTACCACTTCTCTTATCAGTTCTTTTTTTTTTGTTTAGTTTTGCGTCACTTTTGGTTGAGTGTAACAGTTCTCAGCTCACTTTGTGTGCCGTTCTTCTACGTAAAGTACTACCGATCGTACACTGCGTTCTCCGAGCACACACCGGCTTCCGCCTTTTCACTCTTTTCTCATGTCGGCACCAGGGAAGCACATGTTTGACGACGCCTCTTCGGATGGCGCTGGCGTCGGACAGCCTGCGCGGCAGAACAGTAGCGGACCGTTGGGCGCCTCTGGTCAGCAGGATGTGAATGAGTCCTCTCTGACCTTCACGTCTTCGTCGTCCTCAGCCGACGCTGCACCTGCCCACCACGTGGACCCGGCGGCGGAAGAGGGAGCACAGGAGCAGGAAGTGACCCCTACCTCCATTGGCTTCATCCGCACCGTGCAGACACCCACACCTGCACAGGACCCAACCCCAGCCGCACCCTCCGGCGCGGCGCCGGCGCCAGCTGCCGCCCCAAAGGACAAACCACCAACCTCCGCAGCAGCCTCCACCCCCGTCTCCGCCTCCAAGAAACGCGCCGCCGCAACGGGCTCCGCAGCAGCTCCTACCCCCAATACGGCACGCGCCAGCCTTGACACCCCCGCCACTGTCTCCAAACGACCGGAACGCGAGGAGCTGGAGTACAGCCAGGCCAGCCCAGACCGCTACGACAGCGCACGTAAACCTACCCATGGCTCCGGCACACCAGCAGCGGCGGCCGACAAGTACCGCGAGGTGAATGATGGCCCTGTATACTCGACCCACAAGACACGGTCCTCGCGGCGCAACCTGGACTTCCAGAACAACGAGAGCAACCTGAACCATTACGGCGATGACGCCGACGACGACAATGGTGCCGGCACGCTCTTACTTGGGGTGGACATGGCCGCCGTGACCACGGTTGAGGACATTGTGACCCCGTACCTGTTCCCCCGCATGGACCCGGACCTCGCCGACTGGGACGAGCCCGAGCGCGAGCACACACTGGGCAAGAAGAAGCTCGCGATGCTGCGGCACGCTCCGCCGAACTGCGTCGAGAGCAACTGTGCTTACCTGCTAGCGACAGACAGACGCCTTGCCGTGTACTTTGTTCTCGTCTTTCTTGCCATTGTATTTACGATAGTGTCGATCCCAACGTCTCAGATTGACATCAGCAGCGCGGAACTCGTGGAGGAGGTCGCAAATAACATGGTGCTCACCCCAGACGGAGTCTACAACTTTTCGAATATGGTGAACGTCAAGAGCTGCTACACCTACTGGGGATTCAAGGAGGACTGCGACTCCGCCCCATATACGCTACCGGTCTCGCTCATGCCATGCACGGCCATCAAGACCCGCCTGCAAGCTGGTGCCGCCTTCTCTATCATTTCCCTTGTGATCTACCTCGTTCTGTTCGTCATGGTGACCATTGTGGTGTGCTGCCTGACGGAGAGTCCGCGGGTGCGAGAGAAGGACCGCAAGAAGAACACCAAGGCGCGATGGGTGATTGGCTCTGTCGGACTTGTCTGCGTGGTGACGCAGCTGATTTGCTGGGCGGCTGTGGCAGGCATCTATACTTCCTACAACTGCACCGCCAGTGGGACCCCTGAAGGCGGTGCGCCGAGTAGCACACAAACGCTGCCTGTGATTCATGACGAGAACAAGGCGTACGGTGTGGGCTTCGGACTCTCTCTGACAGCGTGGTGTCTGCATTTGCTGGCCGTTGTGCAGCTGCTGGCGCTTCCTGGCTACGTGGTCAATCATTCCTAGGCTTCCGTTGGGAAGGCGAAACCGTTTCCAACGTCGTGGCTGCGTGTTGGACGACTTCCTTGGGACCTCTATACGGTCGGTCATTCGAGATTGGTGTCTGCGTGTTGTTATGGCCGTCCACCTTGATGGGATGACTTTCACTTTTTGTCATAGTCTCCTCGTCGTGTTTCGGCCTTTGGTGTATTGGTCGATGTGTTTTTGTGTCTTTATAGAATGAATGTGGAAGCAGTCAACGGCCTCGATGTGTCGACGTTCCTCGTTGCGTGTATCTTCTCTTCAATCTGCTCCCTGTGGTGCCTTTTCTCTTATCGATGCTATCAGGTTTCATTCTCCCGGTCAGCGGATCTCGTGAAAGACACCAGCGAGACCAAGAGACACTCAGTGCCCTGTTGTCCTGCACTTTCCCCTGTACACACGTATGCAAAACCTAAACGACGCTGAAGCAATTCGAAAGGGCACCAACAGTGAGCATCACAGGATGTGAGAAGTACCCGTGAGCTAGAGCTGCAGGGTGTGGCGTCAGCATCTCCCGTCAACGTGGCATCTTCCTGGCAGTTGGGTTCGTTAAAGAAAATAATTACCCCAGTCGTCCTTGGTCTGATCCTAGAAAGGAATGCAGAGCTCTGCGTTTCTCTCACCGGTGTCCTAACAAACTGTACGTCCATGGATACCCCTTTTGTAGGCGCACGATCAGATGGCCAGTCGCTGCCATGTGGGATTGCCCCTGCCTCGATTCACAATACTTTCTTCACACGCGTTCATAGATATCCTGAGAGATAGGAAGCCGCACACCAGCGTGTACACACATCACAGCTTATCTTGCACTAACTGTCATTCTGTTCCATTCCCTCTGTATTATTATTATTATTATTATTATTATTATTATTATTATAGTTGTTGTCCCTCAACGCTCTACATTCCGACCCTCCGTAGCGTCTTTGCTGTTTGCCTGTACAACCACCGCTCTTGGCTCTGGCTCCATCCATTTCCCAGGCGCTACTGTTACAATTTATCTTTTAAAAAACGCTTACTTCCTTCGTTCCGCCAAAGAAAGAAGCGTATTTTCACGTCTCTCCGGCACTGCATTGCGCCGCTATCAAACCTTATTTCTCCAGGCCCCTACAGACCGTCTTGATAACACTAGGCCACTATTCACACGGACGCTGTTTCTCTCACTCTCAAAACTATTCACACACAACGCCGCGTCCACACGCACAGGCGATGTCTCAACAACCAAGCCACCGTACAAAGGCGACACCTGAGCCGCCGTACCATGTGGTTGCCACCGACATGGACGGTACGCTGCTCAACGAGCATCATGCGGTGTCCGCGCACACCAAACAGACGGTCCAAAAGCTGATTCGTACCTATCAGCTCCCCTCAAATCAACAACGCAAACCACCACTCGCGTCCACAGAGAAGGAGTCCGCTGGGGCAGAGAACCATTCGGCAGAAAGCGAAGGAAATCAGTTCCGCGTCTTCTTCGTTCTTGCCTCTGGCCGTCATGTACATGACTTGTTTTGCATTCTGAAGGAACTGGAGTTACCCGACTACAGTGGGTACATCGTCAGCAGCAACGGCGCCAAGGCGCACTGTCTGGTGCATCGACACGCCGGTGAAGGGGACAACACGGAATCCTCTGTTGAGCTGAAAGAGGTGTACGCCGCGTTCATGCTGCCCTCGCAGGTGTGCAAGGTGTACAGTCTCCTCCCAGCAAACGAGGAGGAGATCAACGTGAATATCTACTGTGGTGAGGGCTGGTACTGCTCGCTTGACTGGCAGGATCAGCTGCAGTACTTCCCAAGCGGTTTTTCGTACAAGCTCTTCTCACCACACGAGAAGATCGCCGAGTACGCTGCTTTTTTAGAGGCACAGCAAGCCGAGTGCGCCAAGCGGAATGAGCACTTCTCCGCCACCGCCTACGACGACCACCCTGCGAACCCACTCTATGGTGTGGAGAAGATCCTCCTGGGCTCCGACAACACGGAGCGCCTTCAGCAACTGTACCGTGTGGTATCCAACCAAGAGCCCGCGGAAGAGATGCCGTCACCCATAGAGAAGCAAGCGTTCCTGCACGGCAACACGCCGTTTGATGTGGCGGTGACCTTCTCCTCCAAGTACGCGATGGAGGTGACGGGTGCGGGCGTCAACAAGGCCTCCGGCATTGATCATTTAATGCCGTACCTGCAGCGCCGCTCCGATTCCGTCTCCACATGGACCATTGGGGACACATGCATCGCCTTTGGCGACGGGGAGAACGATGAGCAGATGCTCCTGCAGGCGGCCAAGGGCTGTTGCATGAGCAACGCCGCCCCGAAACTGAAGGAGAACGTGAAGAACGCCAAGAACGTGGAGGAAGTGGGCGCCAACCACGAGGACGGTGTCGCTCACAAACTCGAGGAGATCTTTCGCCTCGCTGCACTGTAGCACTGGTGCCAAGTAGCACGCGCATTCGTGTGTGTGTGTGTGTGCAGATCACTTCCTCGCAGACAGCAGAGAAGCTATGGCGTCGAACCTCTCTCTCACTCTCTTTTTCTGTGTCTCTCGCCCATGAGGGTTCCGGACACATCACGTGTCTTTATTCCGTTTCGCGTTTCTCTCCTATTTCTTTCCCGACTGCCAGGTGTCATCAATATGTCCCTTGTTTTATTCTTTCTGTATTTTTTTACAAAAAAAATTATTATTATTATTATTTTTTCGTATCACTGAGCGCAATCCGGAGAACACCTTCCCCGAATTCCTTCTTCCCTGTCTTGTCCTGGAACTCGCATATTTTGCCCTCGTTCACACTGCTGGACGCTGTCCAAGCATTTGCCTATCGGGAATGTCTAACAAAGACATTCAAGCGACTCTATGCTGCCCCTCCCCACCTCCCCTCTGTACCGCGACTGTCCTCGCTCCACCCTGACGCCTGTTATCGGTGCCTTTATATTTGTTCGTGTAGTCGTAATTCAGTGACTCCGGTTCCCGTGTATCTCTCGTACGGTGTGCGAACATTTGATAGCGGGAGACTCCCCGGACTGCTAACGCCCCTTCATTTCTTTACGATTGCGTGCCTTCTTTTTTTTTTTCTCTCTCTCTCTCCGCCTCGCTCGAATATGTTCTCCCCCTCCCACCCCCTATTCTACCGTCTCTCCGCTCTACCGCACCCACTCCAACCTGAGAGATGTCGTTTGACCTGATAACTGTCGTCATGATGGGCACGCGATAAGGCACGTGTTTGCCTTTTGCATGACGGGTTCTCCCTGCATGGGTTTGTAAGTCTTTCTTTTTGTCGGTAGATGTATCCAGCCGTATATCGTACCGCCACTGGGCTGTCGTTGGGATGCCGTTCGGCGCGTGGCGGCCCATGAGCAAGTGCACGAGAAAACGTCTCCTTCAGCCTCCACGTATCACGGGCGGAGAAGCGAAACGCTCTCAGAGTAGGCCGCACAGGCGTCTCCCCTCTCCTCCTCACAGTGTCTCCGCACCACGCACACTCGGAAAATTTTTCAAAAAAGGAGAACGCGATATATTGTGTAGAGTCACGAAGGGCCCCACCACTTACGACATTCCCTCTTTTTTTTCTCTTTGTCCTTTCTACCCGTTCTTTCTCCGATTCAGTTACGGCTACCGTGAACGAACACTTGTTACATAGATTTGAGGGGCGAACTTCTGCTCCGCAATGTTGGCGGCCACAGCGTCTCTCCCGTCGCTGTCCAAGACACAATGGTGCATACGTCCATACGTTTGGATTATCTTCCAAGCAGTGAGAAGCATTTGTCTTCTGTTATCGAGAGAAAACAAAAGTGGCTCAGCATCCTTCCCACCACAGCGGTGGCTGTGTGCGAAGAGATGGGGACTCTTCCGGTTTACTGCCTTCCTCCCTCTCTCTCCTCCTCCTCCTCGGTGCTTACCAGAAGCCCATCGGAGAGCAGGTTGGTGTGTGTATTTATGGGAAACTGTATTTGCTACCAATGGCGACGCCAATGTTCTCAGGGTAACGAACACAGACAGCAGGTGTGACAGGGATGCCTGCCTCTAGGATTACGCATACGCTGTGCTTTCTCTTTCCTCTCCCCTCTCTCTCTCACACTCCGCTCTTTCCTGGAATCGTGTACTATTTCTTTAGTACCGCACCAAGGTTACCGTGTGTTAAGCAATAAGCCATCTCACAAACACAACCAGCAACAGTAGAGGATAAGTGAAAGGGAAATAGGCACAGCCTTCTGTGCCGTTCCACACTCTTCTCTTTCTTTTTTGTGTGTCGTTGTTGACCAACGTCAAAAGGTAGGAATTGCACGTAGTGCTTCACCCTTTCATTCTGAAGTACGTCTTTCGATAGCGAAAAAAAAAGAAGGAAACGGAAAAAGATCGAAGCCAAAAGAAAAAACAACCTCACAGCCACTCCTGCTGCGTTCGTCACGAACCGCATACCCATTTTCCCCTGTAATTCGTGTTAAAGGCAGATTCCTTCTATCGCTTCAGATTCACGTGCATCCATCCATCTTTTTTTTTTTTTTTTTGCAGTTACTGCCTTTAAAAAGAAACACACATCTTCTTCCCCTTGATCCTCTCTCCTCCCCATCTCACCAAGGACTGCACGCCCGCTCAGACACCCAAGAAACGCCTGTCGCATCACTGTTCGCTGGATTAGCAGCTATATTTCCTTCCCACCAATACGTTTATTGACACCGCCCTCCTCACTGTTTCTCACTTTCTTCTTTCTATTTTCTCCTCCATCTTTCATTGGCAGCGGTGTGAGCCGCAAGGGATTCACGCATCAAATAGTGCGTTGCAAGATACTTGCGCCGCGGTAGCCATCTCCCTCACTCATCTGCACCGCCACGTTGGTGAACCAAGAAGGGTTGGGTTTGCTTGTGCGACATCCGTCACTCCGCCGAAGAGGACATCACACGACGCCTCAGCGCGTAAAAGTTGTGTCACTTCTCCGCAGTCAGAGGGCGACTCTTCCTCCTTTATATTCGTTTTCCCAACTCTCTCTCCCCGGTTGAGCTCGTTTGCTTGTAATTCTGTTTTCTCTACTTCCACCTGTTGACCTCCTTTCATTCATCCTCCTCTCTCTCTCTCTCCCTCCCTCTCTCTCTCTCTGTGCCTCTCTCTCCGGATCGTCCTCGCACACGAATTCGGGAGTAGAGTACTTCACTCCGTTGTTTTTCACTTTTGGTTCCACTTTTTCTATATATACTATATCACGTTCCTGTTCTGCATTTGCCCGGTAACGACGATTACAACTCTCTCCACAACCACCTCCGTGCTCTCCAGAAGCGTGTCAAGCAGAAGAGAACGAACGTACCGCTGTGAGAGGGCGAAGTCGCTGAATCGAAAAAAAAAAAAATAGCAGAAGCTCGGCAGAGGGTCATCGAGTGAACGAAGGAAGTTCAAGGGACTGCGTGCGTGTGTGCGTGCCCTCGTGTGACGCTCTCGCCACGTACACATCACTAACTCTCCCACTCACTCACTTTTTCTCTCACTTCCGGTTGATTCGCACCCTTCTCACCGCGGGTGGCTGTCTTTCGCAAGTGACGAGGAACGGATATTCATTTGAAACGTTTTTTGCTTCCCTCCTGTTGTTGATTCTTCTCACACCTTTCCAGTCCCTGTCACTATTCTTTTTGTTTATTGTTGTTGTTCTGCTAGCGGGCTGTTTCTTTTGTCGTTCCTGCGCGTGTCAACTCATTTTCCTTCTTTCGTCGGTTCGAACCGCACTTTGCTTTTCACTATTTTCTCATCCTGGTTACCCTGTGTTGTCACTACAGTTGATTTTTTTAAATAAATAAATAAACATTTTAGTGAGCATCACTATCATTATCACTGACTTTTTTATTGTTATTTCGTGTGAGTGAGTGTGCGGGGTTTCGTGCGTGCTTTACGCGTGGTAACCTCCCCATTGTTTGTTTCATTCCCTTGTTGGAAGTTTTCTTTTTCTTTTTGCTGTGCTCCACTTTCTTGTTCTCACCCATCTAAATTGTACCGTTTTTTCTTTATAAATATTTTTGCGAATCAGTTCCTCCTCCCTCCCTCCCCAACTCAAAAAGTCTTCTGGACAATCACACCGTCCTGTGATTGTCCTCCGTCTTGCGTTTTTTCTTTTTCGCCTTTGGCAAAGCACAACGAAAGTCTCCGAAGCAGAGAAAACAAAAGATTAATTGTCTCACAGAAGTGGAACGAAACTTGTAGCAGACCGCCTGACTAGCGTCACAACCGGCACCTCCCACAAACGTTTCAGTTTCTTTCTGCAGACGCTCATCCTCTTCCGCTGATTTAACACGCATCTTGCTGTTTTTCTCCTTCGTGTTTCCTCTTCCTCTTTCACTTGCTTCTCCTCTGGTCTCCAACGCGCCACTTGCCATTTGAATTCCCTCTTCTCTTCCGTTTGGGCTCACTCCTCCGTTGTTTCCACCCGTTAGCGCCGCTCACTGAATATCTTGCAACCCTACGGGGCCTTCTCACTGTCCTGTCACCTCACCTCCGACAGAACCTTTCGCGATCTGTGCAGGAAAACTGAAAGACGAAAACAAATCGCGGCCTTCAAGAGTGTCACCCCCGTCAATAGCTCGCTGGAGTTCTCCTTTCTGGTTTGGCACAAAGGCCTCTGGTGGTGTCACTCAATTCTTTGCTTCTGAATTATTCCGCTTTTTTACATTCACGTTTAGCATTTTCCAAGATTTATTCCGGACATCTTCTCCCTCTCTCCCTTTCCTTTCGTATACCTCTTATTCTTTCATAACCGTCTCTCTCTCTCTCTCGCCCGTGCCCTCCAGCTCGCACATACGCTGGTTTCGTCTCCGTTGGCTCGGTTGCCTTTTTCACTTCACCCCTTTCTCTGTCTCCATTGTGCTCAGGTAGTTGAGTCTCCCCCCTTCCACCACCCTCCCTTCTTCCTCCGTCACTATCTTTCGACCCGGAAATTGCATTCCTTTGCATGGTTCTGCTTTTCGTCTCCCACCGTACCTTTCCTCTAAACCTGTGATCACCTCTCAGTCAGCAATCCGAACTCTAATAGTTGTCTTCCTCGCATTTCCAACGCTGCTTCAACGCAGCACCCCCTTTTTTTTCACCTTTTCCCTGTCTTCTGATCCTCTTTTCTTTGGCAGTTACTGTCTCACGGAGTATCCACTTCACACCTGCTGTTCATTTTTCCCCACGACGCACGACAAGTACGTAACCATGGACGTTCCCAACGGCACTGACCAAGGGCCTCTGTGCCAAAGTGAACGAAGTACGGAAGCATCACGCACAAAGGAAGCCTCTGAGCAATACGTCTCCACAACGCACCCAAGCAGCTCCCGCACTGCGTCCACGGCACCCGCGTCCAGTGCGCCACCGACCTACCATGAAGCAGTGGGACTCCCGTCCTCGACCCCCACACCACAGCGCGTTGCCGTGTCCCGCTCACTGAAGCAGCAACGCCCAGCTACACTGGATCCTGCCAAGATTCACATTGTGCCCGAGAGTCCGTCGGTCTCATCACTTGGAGCGACGCCGGGCGCGTCCTCCCCGACTTTGCGCGCGCAGAACGCGAGCGGTCCACTGAACCGATCGACGGCGTCCACGCACACGTCTCCCTCGTCTCCCACGCGCAAAGCCAAGGTGCATTCGCCTTACAGCGGGGAGGCCTCCGTGCTTCGTGACATCAACAGCCCGCTCGTCAGCTTGCACGGCACCTGTTTTATGCCCTCCGCCAATCCAACGTACCCGTTCGGCGCTCACAACGCAGTGGCAGGGGCCAGCAGCGGCGGCACCCTCAATGGCTCCGCGACGGGTGTGCTGCGCTCTGCAAGCAGCAACATTCAGACACCCACGCGCGCCTTCGCAGAGTTCCCTCCGGGCTCCCCCACTGCAGGAAAGGGTAGCCCACGGGTGCTGCTGCCGTCTAGGCAAGTCAGTGGCACGTCTGGTGATATGGCCGCCAGCTTCAATAGTACCATGAGCGGCAGTATGAGCCCGCTGAATCCGCCGATACTTGGTAACGCAGCGGGGCTAGGGTCTGCGGGACTGATCTCTTCGCCTACACTGAGCCCCAACTTTCAGATACGCGGAGGGAAAGTGCGCGAGCGAAACATTTGCCGTCACTTTCTGGAGGGCAAGTGCAATCGAGGCAGCTCCTGCCGCTTCTTCCACCCCGGGTCCAAGCACAAGGTTATCACACCGAAGTACCCGCGCAGCCAAACGACCAAGCCGATCACCCCATTGGCGGATCTGGAGCGCCAACGCCAGGAAGATGCTGCGAGAGCCGCTGCCCTGTCAAAGGCGGCCCCAGAGGGAGTGACGTCTGCGTCTCCAGACCCGTCCAGCCCTCATCAGAGCCAAGTATCGTCCAGCGGCTCACCAGGGGGTATGGCGCCTGGTCACACACCGCAGCAAGGCTCTCTGCCCCACCACGGTGCCTATACTACGGCCCCGTACTCGTCGCTACCGCATAGCCCTGCCACGGCTCCTGTCAACCACTTCACAAGCCCCACCCTCACCCCATTCAGCAATAGTGGGCCATCCGCTCCTCTTTACAGCCAGCAACCGCCGCCCACCAACAGCCACAACGGCAGCACCATTCCTCCTCTCAGTACGTTCAGCCACACGCACACGGGCACCAACGCCAGCGGCTTCAGTTACCCACAGGGCACAGGCGTCGTTGCCCCAGCGCTTTCCTCCCCGTCGACGGGCAATAACCGCAACTCCCCCGCGGCGGGGAGCACGGGCATGGGCACGCCGCACACAGCGCAGATGGCAACGGTCTCCCCTAATTACGGTCCTTGCCCAGGAAGCGGCTCTTTTTCCCAGTTCATAGCAAACCATGCCAGCAGTTTCAGTGGTGGCTATCATGGGAGCAACGGAACGCCCACCCAGAACAACTCACTGAACTCTTCGATGCGGCGAGCAACCGCGACGAATGGCGGGCAGCCTGCCACGTGGGGCACCGCGGGCTCTACCGGCAGCACTCACAATGCCCCATATACGAACGCGAACGGAAACTACGGCGCCGTGCCGACTGGCTATTCGATCGGCTCAGGGAGCCTCGCCGCCGCCTCTGGCACACCTCTCGGCACACTCCCATTTCCCACCCTTGAGCTTCCGAGCACCACGTACGCGGGTGCGGCGCATCAGGACCAGAATCAGCCCAACTACCCTCACAACCGCCTCCCACTGAACACGACGGACACCGCAGCTACCAGCAGGGGCGGTCCGAGCAACGCTGGCGAAGGTCACGCGCAAGTCCGCAGCCCCATGAGCCCGTTGGTCGCCCTCCCTGACACAAGAATCAAGCGCGAGGAGGGCGACGCAGAGTGCCGCAAGACACCGAGTATGAGCGCGCCAACGTTGAACGCGGCGGGCGTGACACGGACGTCCTCCCTCGTGTCTGGGGCCTCAAAAAGTGTGGCCAACTCACCTTCCGTGGGCTACCACGCTAACGCGAACCCAGGCAGCAGCGCCGACGATCACGCCCTGAGCGTCTTGACAACCCCTCCACCACCAGCGACACCGCCTGCCTACGGCAAGGGCAACTCGCCGTCTCCCATGACAAAGGTAACGATGGGTGATACGCCAGGACAGAAGGCAAGTCCGAGTCTTCGCAACGACCCATACAGCTGGCGCTAGGGCATGTAAAGGAGCTCCTGATGCTGCGAGCACACCACGGCTGCCGTTGTGGCGACAGGGCTTTCTCCGCGGTTTCTAGGTATGGCATGATTTGAGGGCAGCTTCTTCCCTTCGATGTCGTGTCCTGCGGGTGCTCTCTTGTGGGTACCCAAGACCCACTGTGGCGCGACCGTGTGCTCTCTTCTTTTTCTCTCGCTGTGTGCCTCTACTTTTCGCTCATGGTGCTCTACTACCCTATCGTTTATTTATGCATGTTGATTTCGTTTCAATCGGACTTCCTCTTATCCCGCACTTTAATCTTCCTTCTTCCTCTTCCGCTTCCATGCCTCCCTTTTCTGCAGTACGCTCCACAAATGAACGCCATGGCCGGGTGACAGGCTCGCTGCGCCTCCGCATCTGAAAGAGACACTGACAGTTGTGCTTTACATCTTCCGTCTTCCTTTTTTCCCGTCCTGGACAGATTATGATCGAAAATGACTCGCGCTTCTGGTGCATTTCTTTTGTTTTGCATTTTCTTTTCCCCCTTCTCCCCTATTCCTAACGCGTTCAATCATCCTACGGATTATTTATTTATTTCGCGAGTTCCTTTTGCTAACTTAATACGAGCCCAGACCGTTTCGATTTTCTTCCATTGAGTCTCACTACAAGATACTTTTCCTCTCTCTCTCTCTCTCTCTCTCTCTTTCGTTGTATCTCTGTCTTACCTCTCTTTCTATCGAAGGTACCTGTCCTTTTATGTATTTATTCTTCACGCTTCGTTTTCGCGGCCTCCCTCAAGAATCGCGCGAGATACTGAGAACTAGGAAAGGACACCAGTACGCATTCTATCGCCTCTTTGTCTTTGACCATTAACCGCCCTCACAGCGCCATCGTCTCACCCCTCTCCCTCTGCGGGTTGTATGTGTTGTCAGAAACGAAGGCGGCACCATGAGCAACTCCTTCCGCGGTTCTCATCATCCTTTCGTTTGTTTACTTGTTTCCCTCTTCCTGGTATCTCGACAGCAAAAAAAAAAAAATATATCTCTGAGTTCTCTCCTCTCTTCAATAACTCATCGCCTCGTTAGCTTGTTCCGTTTTTTTTTCTTTTTTGCATGTTTCCCTTTTCTTCGTCTATCCGCCTCTTCATTCGTCTCCCTCCCTCCCTCTTCATATGTTTGCTATGTTTTCCGTCAGACACTGTTCCTCCTTTCGTCTGTTCTTCCAGACGTACTCCTCTTCCGCGCGATTCTTTCCTTCTTCACGTATTCCTCGCACTTCTTTTCATGTTCCGCATCCGTACGTTCATGTCTTGTCATGTATTTTTCTCTTCTCTCGTTTCTTCCCTTTCTGTGCGCTTCCTTTCCTTCTTTCTCTCTTCTCCTTCACAGCGTGTTCCTCTTTTTTTGTTGTTGTTTTGTTCCTGTATTATCAGTCCCAGGCGGGGTTACAGGTGCTCTGCGAAACTACCTTTGATAAGGTGGGTGGGGTATTCACCCATCCAACGTTATATCTATTCCTTTCTTCTTCTTTCATTTCTCCGGCTTCCGTATTTCTTTTCATCAAATAATTTCTCTGCTCTTTCCCCACCCTCCCTAAACGTTACCCAATCTCGCTTTGTGTTTTTTTCCTCTGTTCTCTCCTTCCCCTCCTCACTTGTTCCCATTCTCTCCATCTTCCTCCCCGCAGGCGGAGGGAAGCGCGCTTCAGTGTCGTGCCAGGGCAAATCACGAAGCGTCTTTCCTTCCCGCCTTTATATCTCTTCTCCTGGCCTTGGTAACAGTTCTTTCCGTCTGTTGTTTTTCCTCAAATTTCTTTGCTTCCTCCATTTTGGCCTCCCTGCTTCCATGAATCGTTTTGCAGCCCGTCTAACGAATCTTCTTCCACTTGTGTTTTTTTTTTCTCCCAAAGTTTTGCAGGGACTTCTTTGCATTCGTCTTGAGGAAGTCAACCCCTCAGCCGCCCCTAACCGTACGTGGTAGGTGTGCGGCCGAAGGGTCCGCCAGACGCCTCCTGTGAGTAGCTGCACAGGCGAACGCAATTGTCCAGGAAGGCCCACGGCTGTAACTCCCCTCTAAACAATCTGTTCACGGGTACTTTGTTTATATATTTGTAGAAATTGTTTGACATGTGCCCACGGTGTATTCCGCCGTGCGAGGAATGCACTCGGCCTCTTGACATATATACCAGTGCATATCTACCAAGGATGCCCTGACACTTGCAATCGTCTTTGTTCTGCTTTTGTCTTTCCTCTTCTTCCGTCCTCTACCTTACTACACAAGCACTTCACGTCATGCACTCTCCGGGGTGCTAGCGACGTTGGAGCCTCGCCGTCAGCGATCTCCTTCTCCGTTTCCTTTTCCCTTTACTGACCGCCGCGCAGTATCTATCCACCACCGCCACCATGCTTAACGCAGCGAGGTACCCACTTCCGTACACTAACGTCGCGAATGTCACTCGGTATTCGTTTTTCCACCCCCACCGGTAAATGACTCTCCCCTCCTCCTGTACCCCTTTGAATCCACCCATCTCCCTCGTTCTTCTCCCACATGGAGCACCATTCCTTGTGAGACAGCTGACGCGCAACAAGGCTTCCTATCCGTATTCCCATCTCCTCCTCCCTCCCCCCCCCCCTCCTCCACCTTCCGCTGCAAGAACGTCAGAATCCTCCTGTTCTTTTCCAAATGCGCCGACGCCCCAAAATACATCTGCCGGCCTTCCTGTCCTTTGCATTGCCATCCCCTTCTTCCCGTCGTTCACTCGGCGTACGGCTGGCTGTACAAAATCTGAGAGGTAAGCTGACGGGGCAACTGCCCGGAACAGCGTTTTGGCGTGATCAGAGCACGACAGCGCTCCAGGGACCCGTACACGCTTTCTTTCCTTTTTCTGTCTCTGAACCGCTGCCGACGCCTCCCTACGTACCCTTACGTCTATTTCCTTGGTACGTATTCACTGACCCACCTCGTCCACATGGGTGGCAGATGTACGGACCTCAGCTCTGCAACCCCATGAACCCAATCCTTAATACTAAAATTCTTGAACGCTGAGAGAAGAAGAAGCGGGGAGAGTCGTCAATTTAAAAAAGGTTTCTGTGCTGGCATCGGGGGCATAGCGCCAATGTGCTGAGACAGGGTACCCCGTGTGTTCTTCCGCCTCTCTCTCAGCAGAACCAGACAGACTACCGAGATGGAAGTTTCCGTTTTTCCTTGCTTGATGTCGTTATGTTATATGCTTTTCGAACTTTATCCTCGTTTTTATCTGCGCATCAGTCCATTGTTCCCCCTCCCTCCCTTCCCTTTCAACGTACGTGCGGCCTCTTTGTTTCTCACCTTCTTCCTTCATTGCAGATACTTGAAGTTCTTATATGTAGCTTATGTTCTCGTGAATTCCACTTCTCCCACCCACTTCGGTCTTTTGTTTTCTCATGCGCCCGCATGATGGGTCGCAAGCCACCTCACAACCGTACATCTTTCCGTCGTCTTGAAAACCTCGATTTTTTTCGTTAAATGCTATTATCATTTTCCATCAACACGTCATCGCCTTTTGATTTCTTTGTCAAACTCTTGTTCCCACCGTTTTCCACTCTTTCTCCCTTTCTCCCTCTCTCTCTTCCTCTTTTCCACCCTCCCCCTCCCTCTCCCTTCTCACCACACTCACCTCTCTTTTTCTATAATGCATCAAAAACCAGTCATATACTCAGACGTCTCCTCGCGGAAACGATAACATAAATATATATATAAAACTTCAAAGAAACACGTCATATCAACAGAATGTACGCTGCACGTCCCCAAGACCCACCGCCGTGGTGGTCAGGAGAAACTGTGTGACGGTCGCGTAAACCGAAACGTGCCCGTAGGTGCACATCATCTGTGTCCCACCCTCTTTCTCATTTCGAAATGCTCGCGAGAGGTCGCGGTCACCAGGAAAGGACACTTTTCCGAGGTGTGCCCTCATGAGCTCCCACGGCACCGCGTTGGTGTTTCTTCGATGACGGAAAAGTGAAACAGCATGGCAGAACCATGGGCTGGCTGTGCTCCGACAACGCTGGGGCCACCCGATGAATCGAAAGGGCAACGCACACTCCACTCGCACACACAGACACACACAAACACACACACACACACATACTTCCTGCAACGTCTCTTGCGTTTCGCTCTTGACTCTCCCCCACTCCCGTTCCCTGAGCGTACCAGAGCCGCTTAGTGATACCAAGGTAGAAGATTGTCGTCTGAAAATACAGAGGTGCACTCGGCATGTATTAGTGTGTCGTGCGTTTTTTTTTTGCCTTTTTTTATTTATTTGGACTAGTCACAGAGAACCAATCGCCCCATCAAAGTGTTGTTTCAGTCCTCCTAACCTTTCCGGAAGCGTTGCAGTCGGTGAATAAAAGGGGTGCGGGTACCGCGCCCTTGCAGCGTCTCTTTTTCTCTGCACGTTCACCTTCCTTTGTAGTCTGTGCACTGCTACCATTACTCACATTCAGTCTGCCAAACATGCGGCCCTGTACCCCAACAGCCTCAGCGGGTAGTTTGCCTGCCACTGAAGAGGTGGCCGCCACCACGCACAGGAAAGAAGGGACCGCGAACGTGTTCACTTCACCCGAGGCTCCTCCTGTCGCTGATGCAACGCAACACGCGAACGCAGGGATCATCTCGTATGACAACACCAAGGCGGGCCTGCAGAACGTGGACAAGGCGCGCACCGAGGCCCTCATCCGGGAGCTCTCCGAAGGCTCCCCGTTCTACGCGAATGAGCAGCGAAAGGCGGCGGCGCGGGAGCGGAAAGTGCAGGAGATGCTGAAGAAGGCACAGGTCTTTGACCAGACCATCTGGCAGCCCTACCAACAGCATCTGCAGCAGCAACATCAGAAACAGCAGGCGTCGAGTGATCCCAAACCAGGCGTTGCCGCCGTTTCCACAAAGCACGCATCTCTCCGGGCCAACATGAAGTACGCGGAGCTGGCCAACGCGGTGGAGAGGATGGAGCGGGAGCTGCTGGCCTATGGCGATGCACTTGGACTGCAGCAGGAAAAAGTCTTTGTGCATCTCGACATGGATATGTTCTACGCAGCGTGTGAGGAGAAGAAGGACCCGTCTCTCAAGGCGAAGCCCCTCGGGGTCGGTTCCAACGCGATGCTCTCGACAACCAACTACGTGGCTCGACAGTACGGCGTGCGTTCCGGCATGCCAGGCTTCATTGGCAAGAAACTCTGCCCGACGCTCATCATCACCCCATGCGATTACAACTTTTACAAGAAGGAAGCGGAAGCGGTGCGGGACGTCGTGAGACGGTACGACCCGGAGTTCTCGGCGGGTGGCTGGGACGAGCTCACCATGGAGCTGAGCGGGTACTTGGCGGCCCGCCATGAGGCACAGGACGCGGACAGCGAGAGCTCCGACGATCCCAATGGCGCCACTAACAAGGACGCTGAAGATGGGTCGACGGATCACACGGCAGCTGCGGTAACAGCGCATTCGGTGGCGCCCGGCAAAACGCGTCCCTTCACGCAGCGGCAAGGAACGGATCCACCGACCACGGCGCACGCAAAGGCCCATCGCAGACGCATGCGCCGCAAGTACGCCGCGGCCGCCGAGGTGGTCGCCGAACTCCGCGAAAAAATATTCGCGGAGACGCAGCTCACCGCCAGCGCTGGCATCGCCCCCACCTCCACACTCGCCAAGATCGCGTCCAATTACAATAAGCCGAACGGGCAGCACCTTCTCGCGCTGTATTCGCGGAAGGACGTGATGGATTTCATGCACGGTCTGTCGTGCCGACAGGTGCCGGGGATCGGAAAGTCGCAGGAGCACATTCTTCATGGATTGGGCATCAAGACCGTGGGCGACATTTACCGCAACCGCGTCCTGCTGTTTCACTTGATCACACCCAAGACCTACGAGTTCCTTCTGTCTACCTCGCTTGGTGTGGGTGGCATCTTTCACGACGAGCGCGAAGACACGGTGGCTGGTGAGGGCAAGCACAGACGGGCCGGCAGCGCTGACGAAGGTCACGGGCACAACACCGCAGACTGCGCGGAGGGCGAGAACCCAGAGGAGGTTGGCTGGAACAGCGAAACTCGCAAGTCCATTG
This sequence comes from Herpetomonas samuelpessoai, assembly GCA_030849835.1. NCBI lineage: Eukaryota > Euglenozoa > Kinetoplastea > Trypanosomatida > Trypanosomatidae > Herpetomonas > Herpetomonas samuelpessoai. Next base: position 98,918 of record JASAOC010002123.1, read on the forward strand.
GTCAGGAACGCACCTTCTACAAGTTAAAAAGTGCGCTAGAACTGGAAACGATTGCGCGGCAGAACCTCATGGACGCGGTGCGTGGCATGCAGAAGAAGGGCTTGCTTACCCGCCAGATGGTGCTCAAGCTCAAGCACGTGAACTTCCAGGTGAAGCAGTACTCCCGCAACGTCACCCCTGCCACGGACGACCTGGAGACCCTGCAGCGGACCCTTAATGCCCTCATGACGCCCATTGCCCACTGCTACGCGGACTACCGCTTGCTCGGGGTGCGATTAGAAAAACTCATAACCCGCGAACGATTTGAGTGGGAGCTGACCAGCGCCAATGGGGAAGGGCCTTCTCATCATCAGCAGCAGCCAACGCTCTTGGACTTTGTGGGTAAGCAGCAGCAGCAGCAGCAGCAGCAGTCTCAACTACGGAAACGCCCACGTTCCCCCTCCGCTGCCTCATACTTCTCCATCTCTGATGAGGACGACACTGAGACAGAGGAGCACGAGTCCCTTGGTGTGGAGCTCGTGGAACCTCCACAGGAAACCCGTGCACCTGACGGCGTGTCTCGTTCAGGAGAGAAGGAGGTGGATATAGAGAGGAACGCCTCGTCTCTATCCGTAGAAGTTGTGGACTCGCCCGTACAAGCTCCAGCGCCTCGAGAGGAGGGCCGTGGTGGGGCTTTGCCCACAGTACCGTGCAGGAAGGCGCTGTCCACGCAAGGAATGGCTGAGCAACCCAACGACGACCCCGAGGATGACGTCATTGTCATCGAGTGATGCGTGGTTAACTGTTTATTTTTTGTTGCTGTCGCGTCGCATTCTATCCTGTCTGTACATTATTATCATGAACACACATGAGATTGTCTCACGCTACTATTGGTTATCGATGCTAGGGCCCAAGAGAAACATGACCACTCGGTACTGACTCCTGTTCGTTTGTGGTTCAACGGGCAGCGACACACCCTCACAGGAGACATATGTCTCTGGGTGAGGATCACTGTTCGCTGAGCACCTGATCCCTCTCCGCCTTCTCTTCCTTTAGACTTTCCATCGTTTTATAGGTTGGTTCGCGGAATAGACGACGGACGTCATTTCCATTTCGTGCATTTGTACAAAGGAAGTCTCCTCCTGCGGGAACTCACACATCCCATGAATAACGCGAGGGCGAGCATGCCCTCCTCTACCCCGTGGCAACGGGGGCATGATGCATATCTTTTTGCGGATGTGTCGGACGATGTTGAGGGTACCCGTTTCGATGATCGAGCTTCAATAAGTTTACGCACCGATCAACCTCTAAATTTATCGTCTTCGCGTCAATTATCTCACGGAACCTATACGCCGACGACGGGTGGCACCACGAATCATGCTCCGCTGGGACTTGTCGTGACGCCCAATCGGCAAGTTCTCGCCACGGAGCTTCGTTATGATGTAAGCGCGGCCGTTGCTTCCAACGCGGACGCCGAAGCAGAGGCTTTATCGAGTAGAACGGCCCCTACGTCCAGATTGCACATTGGTAACAACGTACCAGCAAGTGCCCTGGTAGCCGCCGTGCTGCGTGGAGCCCCTTCGTTGACTGATGTCCACAGTTTTTCCCGACATGCTACCCCGTCCGCCGAACTTCGATTTAGTGAGGGGCGTGCTCATGTGCCCTGTGTCTCAACCACCATGGAGCGTGCAACTCTGCAACGTGGCGACATGGTGCGTGCCCTCGAAAAAAGATGTGAGGACCTCGTGAACGAACGGAACGCCTACCAGGAGTTTGTCTTCAGCTTCTGTCTCCCTCAGTATCATGGGTTGCTCCTGCAGCAGCACCGAACGTTAGTCTCCACAAGTGCGCGCCTCGTGCGTGACGCCTGTCAGAAGGTGAACGTTGTCGAGGAGGAGCGTGACAGGGCGGTATCGACCCTGGAGCACGAGTGTGAGCTGCTGAAGGAGCACATACGGCAACAACCTTCCGAGGACGCAAGGGAGCGCGACGCTGCCTTCCGGGAGGAAGTAGAGTTCATGGCAGCGGAAATGAAGCGCACACACGCGGCCAACAACGAGGCCATGCAGAAACGTCTGAAGACAAGTGAGGCAGCACTCGTGGAAGCCAATGAAATGGTGAATAGGCTACAAGAAGAGAACACAAGTCTCAAGGAGCGTTTACAACGTCTGTCTGTAGCACGCGACCGTGACATCGCTCGCCCTACAGCCGACACGCGTCGTACGCGTTCACCACTGCGGAACCACCCCTTTCAAACGGACGCCGCTATGACGCAGAGGATGCGATCCGTAAGCACGGGTAGAAGTTCCACACCAGCGTCCCACATTGGACGGACTCGCGCCACCGTTGCGACAGCATTCGAAATCGCAAGCGAGTCCGGTGGAGACACCCATTCGAAGGCTCTTCCGTGGATCATCGAGGCCAAGGCGCTAGCGAAAGAACACGATTTACTGGTGCAGCACTGGCTGTCGTCTGAGGCCGTGAACGTCACGCTCCGCTCCCATCATCTGACGCTTGCAAAGGAGGTTGCGCTGCTACGCAGTGAGCTCGAACGCCTGCGAGCCGTACTGCGCGATTCACTTCACAGCTACTACGAGGCCACCCTCTTCCCCTTGGACCCAGACTCGCAAGGACCGACTGCGGAAGAAGAGAAGAACCTCGTGCAGGGTGCGTCGAAAGCACGGAGGGAAACATCGTTTTATGACCCCTGGTCTACCGCGAACAGTCGGCCCCTCAACCAACAACCGCAGGGCTCACTCGAGGCACTTGCCTTCCCAGACGTATCCGTGTCCACCACGCTGGAGGAGCCCAATGGGGACGGAGATGTGCGTCGGGGACTCACCTCTCGCGAGTTCGGGAGGAAGAGGGGTATGGAATCAGATTCCCCTACTTCTCTTGCCCAACTATCCTCTGCAGCCTGGACGCGCTTTCAAGCGGAAATGATGGAAGAGGTTCATCAGCAACAAGAATCGTTGCTGCAGGAGCTCGCCTCTGCGGCCTCGGCATTGGTTTCGCGCCTCTCTCACGAACCCCTTGGCGGTTACGGACTTCCTGAAAGTGCGGTAGACACCCCTGTAGACTTGGATGGAACCACTGGTAATCCTTCATGGATCAGTGGGCACTCGGATACTGTAGAGGCACCCACACTGCTGGATTGGCATCGATGCCGACAGAGCCTGCTCGTGTCGAGCGACTACTACACAAACGTCGCAGCCCAGGCAGCTGAAACGCTGGCTCAGTACGAAAAGAAACTGAGCATCCTCGACGCCACCGCGACGCCAGAACAGCCGTGGAACGTCCGTGTGGCGAAGAAGGTGCTGGGCGTGGATCATTTGGCGGCACTGCGCGCATTGGTCACTTGCCTCAATGAACTGAAGGTGGAATCTCCACGAACGAAGAAACGTGGCCGTCCTCCTCGGTAACACGAGGGTGGGGGAGGGGAGGTGGAGGGAGGCGGAGAACCTCCCCTGTGCCACCAGTTTTTTTTTTTGTTGTTGTTGTTCGACGCTCATGCGGTGGCTCAGCTCCCTGGGAGGCGCCGACGCGGAACTGCCCGGTAGAGTACCGCTCCTGCTGTTCTCCTCGACGACTCCATCTTTCCCATGTCTTTTTTCCCCAATTCGGTGAACTCTCTCTCTCTCTGCCCTGGTTCTCCACTCACCGAATCACACCTTAATATCGAACAATCCCTTCCTTGGCTACAACCACACCATTCTCTTGCCTTCAAAGGCGCAACCACATCCACAAGAGTGAACGTCGTGTTGTGCGTTTCCGATGGAAACAGCATCTGTTTCACTTGTCCGGCTTCTCGGCACGGGATTCACCCTACCCCATGTTGCTTCCTTTATCGCTCTTTCTATACATTCCCTCTTCTTCCTCGCTTTCTTTCTGCTGTGATCGAATCGCGCGCTCCTCAATTGCAACGTTTGCGAGAGCACTTACAACTTTCCCTACGTCGTTTTTCATAGATCCTTGCGTTATCTTGTCCGTATTGCGTTTCTGCGCTCCGTATCGCTACCCTCACCACATAGAAGTCTGACACATCTGCCCTATAAAGCCGATCATTACCCGTTTAACCTCTATAGAGAACAGCGTCTGCCCTCGCTATCGTCTACAGGGAAACACACCATTCTTGTGTAAACGTTTCCATATTGATTCTCGTACCGTAACCGTCGTTGCAACTGTCATAGCAATTGCACTATGCTTCGCTGCACAGTTGGGTTGCTAGCCAAGGCAGCGTCGAAGAGGGGTGGTGCGGCCGGCAAGAAGTCCGCGGCGGCGTCGGCGGCCGCCACAGCTTCTTCCGTGTCTGCCAAGCTGGGCACAGAGAACGGCCCCAAGAGCGACAAGGCGCAGACCGTCGACGCACGCAGCGTGCGAGTGACGGAGCCGCCCCCGGCAAAGGAACTGGCGGCAGCCGCCAAGGCTCGTCGCGCTGCGGGGAAGCTGCGCTTTGACGCGTACAAGGCTGGACTGCAGAAAGTTGACAAGGCCCACGTCGAGCAGGTCATTCAGGAAGCCTCCAAAGGCTCTGCCTTCTACCTCAAGGAGCAGCGCCGCGAAGAGGCCCGACGCGAAAAAATTGCAACGATGCTCAAGAAGGTCGACGAGTACAAGGCCCTGCCCCAATCGCAAAAGACAGAAATCCGCGAGCGCGTCGACGCGCTGGAGAAGCAGCTCGAGGCCACCCGCGATGTTCGACGGCGATACATTCATGTGGACATGGATATGTTCTACGCAGCCGTAGAGGAAAAGAAGAACCCCTCACTGCGTGACGTCCCCTTCGGTGTCGGGTCCCTGCAGATGCTTGCGACGACAAACTACATTGCTCGCCAGTACGGCGTGCGCTCTGGCATGCCTGGCTTCATTGGGAAACGACTCTGTCCGGACCTCCTCATTGTGCCGACCGACTTTGCTGCGTACCGCCGCGAGGCAGCCACGGCCCACGCCATCGCCTCTCGCTACGACCCTGAATTTGTTTCTCTCGGTCTGGATGAGCTGACCATGGATGTCACCAACTACCTCAAGGAGTTTCCGTACTTGACGGCGGCGCAGATTGCGACGGATTTCCGTGATGAAGTATTTGCCAAGACACAGCTGACCTGCAGTGGAGGTATAGCGCCCACCCCAACTTTGGCGAAGATTGCGAGCAACGTCAACAAGCCAAACGGACAGCACGAAATCACGTTGCTTGACCGGGAGGATTTCCTTTCGTATGTCAAGGACATCCCCCTGGGGAAGATTCCAGGCATCGGCTACGCGCAGGAGTCCACACTGAACGCCCTCGGCATCAAAACCTGCGGCGACCTCCTCAAGCACAAGTACATGCTCGCCTACCTCTTCAAGGAGAAGACGTTCGAGCACTACCTTGCGGTGGGCCTGGGACTGATGGGCAGCAACTCCCACAAGCAGCACGAGATGCGCCAGTCCATCGGCAAAGAGGTCTCCTTCAGCGAGCCCCTTTCCTCCCCTGACGCCTTCTCCAAGCTCTTTCGCAAGCTGCTGGAACCGATCCACGTGCAGTGCGTGCGTGAGCGGCTCTATCCAAAGCAAATGAAACTCGTCCTCAAGTACCGCACGTACGACAACCAGCAGTTCAGCATCTCGCTTCCCAAGCCCACCAACGACCTCAAGCTCTGGCTCGAGGCCGGCCGCAAGCTACTCGCGCCCCATCTGCCCGACTATGGCGAGCTACGCCTGGTCGGCGTCCGCGTGCAGAAGTTTGTGACAGAGACTAGTCCCGAACTGCAGAGCGCCAACGCTACGTTCACGGATAGCACGGGAGCCGCCGGAGGCAGCGTTGAGCCGGTGGAAGAGCGCCCCACAGGGTCCGTGGCGGCGGGCACGGCGAACGCGCGTCCCGGATCCGCGGCAGCCAAGGCAGCGAGTGGAAAAGCGTCCTCCGCTGCCAAGAAGTCGGGAAGGGCCACCGGTACCACCACCGCAAGCTCCGGCGAGGGGCAAAAATTTGACGCGGAGGAAGAGGACGAGCACCACCGTGCCATGGACGACACCATCGCGGCGAGCGTGGAGGAGTCGGGGGAGGAGGCGCCCGCGGTGGGCACCGCGCCAAAGGGGGTCCCGACTCGCAAACACGCCGGCTCCTACAGCAAGTACGTGGCGGCGAATAAGAAGGTGAAGGCGGCGGCAGCAGCAGCCAAGAAGACCGGTGGGAAAAGGAAGTAAAAGGCGAAGTGCCGTTGGCCCTTAGCGGTTGATGCCTTCCGCTTTCCCCTTTCTATCACACGCTGTCCGTTACGTGCTGTGGTTCTGTTCGAGGGGCTCTGTGTTATTCTGGTTGCGCGACCCTTTACGCTAGGTCGATGGATGCCCCCACGTTTCATTTCTCCATTCTCTGCTGTTTTTCTGTCGTTGTTGTTGTTGTTGTTGAGGGAAGTTCTCACTTGGTCCACCTTCTGATGTGAGTCAGGTGAGAACTACCGCACTGCCAGGAACCCATGTGTGTCCCGTTTGGAGAAGGCGTTTTGATTTCGGTGTGCTGCGCGCATGGTTTACTTTGGCCCAACCTCCCTCCAGGGAATATCTACTCCTGTGCTCATAGAATACCCATAGATTCCTTTCCGATGCAGTAATAACCATCAACTCGTTTGCACAGAATTGTGACCATAAAAGGTGCTCTATGTTGGAGAGACGCCTGAAGGCTATCAGTGCACTGGTTGTCCCATGAGGGTGACACTGATCTCGTCTCGCCCGGACGCACGGGAATGAAAAGGGAGATGTTCCACTCCGTTTCAATCCGCTCCTTCGAAAGAAGCATGCGAGGAGACCCGACATTGCGCCGCGTCATTCATGAGTGCACTTAACAGGACGTCAGCTGATTATGCCCGTCTTCATATGCGACAAACAATAATGGGTGATCGCGGAAGAAAATAACGTCTCACAGGCGCTGCTGTCTTCACAAATGTCGGCCGTTGCCACTGTCACTCCTTTCCTTTCTCCCTTTCTTTCTCTTGGGCTTCACGGACATGTATGTGATCAAGGCAATGATGCGAAGGTTCCCTTTCCGCGCAGCCGCCCGGCGGGCTTTTCAGCCCATGTGCCTGGCAAAGCCCCAATACGAAGGGACCGGTGTATGGACTACACTTCGTCTGCAATCTTCCACATCGAAGGTGGCCTCGTCAGCGAACCACAAAGCCGTCGTGAGTGTGCAGGAAGGGATGACCCCTCCTCATGTGGCCGTCACAGGGGAAGCATCCCCACCGACCGCGCATAGCGCAGTGGCCTCGTCGAGCTCCGCGAGCCATCGCATCTCGTTCGACAGCGCCAAGGCGGGCCTGCAGCGTGTTAACAAACTGCACGTGCAACGCGTCATTGACAAGGCGTCCGGCAGCTCCGCCTTCTACAAACACGAGCAGCGCCGCGCTGCACAGCGAGCAGTGCACAATGAGTCTGTCGTTGTCCGCGCCACGCAGTACCTGCGTTTCGCGAAAACAACGGAGCGCCGCAAGAACATCAAGAAGGCCAAGACATACGAGAAGCAATTGGAGGAGACGCGGGACCTTTCCCAGGTGTTTATCCACCTCGACATGGACATGTTCTACGCAGCTGTCGAGGAGCGCCGTGACCCGAGCTTGAAGAACATCCCTTATGCTGTCGGCACGCATGCCATGCTCACCACAAGCAACTATGTTGCCCGAGAATATGGCATTCGCTCTGGGATGCCGGGCTTCATTGCCAAGAAGCTCTGCCCTCGTCTAACACTTGTGAAGCCCGACTTCTCTACCTATGAGGCAGCCGCCGCCGAGGTGCGCACAATTGCGCGACGCTACGATCCCAACTTTGTTACCCTCGGGCTGGACGACCTGACATTGAATATCACCCCGTTCCTGCGTGCTCATCCAAGCCAAACACCGGCTCAGGTGTGTCATCGCTTGCGCGCTGAAGTGCTGGCCGAGACACAGCTTCCATGCAGCGGTGGCATCGCGCCGACCCCTGCGTTTGCGAAACTCGCCAGTAACAAGAATAAACCCAACGGACAGTTTGAGGTGCGTCTGAAGTCCCGCGCACAGGTGATGAAGTTTGTGCGGGACCTTGGAGTGCGTCAGATGCCCGGCATCGGCTCCGCGCAAGAAAGCCTCCTCAACGCACTGGGCATTCACACCTGTGGCGATGTCCTCAAGAACAAAGAACTGATTGTCTACTTGTTCCCTGAGAAGACGGCGCTCAAGTATCTTTCCTTGGGCCTTGGCACCGTGCGCACGCACGTGGAGCGCGTCTTGGCAGAGGACGCCGCGGAGGAGGCGGCGGCCGTAGACCACACAGACCGGAAACGGACACGGAAGAGAACAGTGGCGCCGCTATCACAGGGGGTGGTACGGCCTTCTCTCAATGCGTCTGCTTCCTTTTCTGCGGTCTCTGTCACCAGCACCGCGTTGAGCGGCAAGCAAGCGCCTGCCCAGACTGCCGTGCCATCCTTTCGCGTCACGGGAGAGCGTTTCCGACTGCGGAAGTCCATCGGCAAGAGTAAAACGTTTTTTCGCCACCTAAGAACACGCGCCGCACTGGCGGCTCAACAGCACGAGCTCTTCCTGGCCGCTCACAAGGTGCTCATTGAAGAAGGCCTCGTTGCGAAAACCATCACCCTCGAATACACGCTCAGGACGTTTGAGAACTTCACGGTGCAGCACACGTTGCAGGCAGCGACGGCCGACCCAACCATTCTGGAACCTGTGTTGGCCGAACTCGCCGCCACGGTGCCGGCGCTCCAGGCCCCCAAAACGGTACGACTACTAGGCGTGCGCTTCACGAATCTGGCGCGGGACAACAAGCCTTCATGTGCGCTGCACAAGGCCGCCGCCCCGTCACTCCGCAGGCCTGTGAAGTCATCGCTATCGAAAACGGCTCGAAAAACTCCCCGCAAGACCGTCGTGCAGATCGTTTGAAGCACCCTAGTGTGCATAGCTGTCATACCTTTCTCTCTCTTTACATTTTCACCCCTTCACCCTGTACCTCTATTTTTGATTCTTTTGTTTCGTCTTTCTCCTTTTGAAATGGGAATCCCCCATTGAGCGTTTACGAACAGCGCCGGTGTTTTTGCGTTGGCCTTGTGTGCATGATGCTCACAGCGGTATCGCTGCTCACACGAAACGAGACACGGACGTTTTTGCAATGTAAGCATTCACAGAAAGGAAAAAAAACAAGATGGGTGTCTTTGTAGAGCACAGCCCTGCACCCTGACTTCCTGTACTGCAAATAAAACCAGGAAGAATCGTCTCCTCCTCTTCGTCTTACCACGTGCATTTCCAAACGGAAACATCTGATGTGTGTTTCGCTTGCGAGGGTACTCCTCTCCTCAGCGTCTCCTTACGCATTGCTCCTCTCTTCCACTCTGTTGTCCTGCTGCATGCCCTTTTTGGCGTATAAACTCGTTACCCTCTTCTAAGCGGCTAATTCTACCACGCACATCACCAGGTGGCCCGGCATCGCGAGCTGCTTGGAGGCAGTGCTTTTTTTTTCCCCCCCTTCATTTTCGTGTTCTCTTCATTAGATTGTTTTTAACACGCCACAAGATAGAAAGTCGACCGGCAGGGTCGTGATACGCATTTCAGGCAATCAAGCACACGTTTGGTTTCTTCTTTTCTGCGTGTCTTTCCGTCACAGCCGTACCCTCTCCGTGCCCCTACATCACCCATCACACAACCAACAGCAACCAGTGCGCAGTTTTCTTCTTAGAACGGCATCATGCTCAGGCGAGAGCTGTTGCCACGGCTACGTCCAGCCACGGAGGCCTTCGCACCGCATGTCCACCCGACGCAGGTCCACAAGCTTTATGGTCAGCGGGTCTCTCTGGATATGCAGCGCCGCGCGTTTGCTGTCTTGTCGTTGACGAGGCCCCTCCGCGCACTGAAGTCCAAGGCAACGTCTAGCGAAGAGAGTCCACAGGATCCGCAGGAGGACGGCAACTTTATGCGGTATTCGGACATGAATCGTGTGGCTGTGATGGACACCTCACTCACGCGAACGGTTATTCCACTCGCAACGAAAAGCAGAAGAAGTCTTCCAGCGGGTCAGACAAATGCACGGAACGAAGGAGACGGAGAAGCACAGGAAGCGTCCCGTACCTCTGTCGACGGAGAGAACAAGGAGGATGGCGACCTCGATGTGGAGGCGGGTGAATCAGAGGAGCTTCCCTCTGTCCTGCGGACACCCGCAGAGCGGCGGCGGCAGCGCGAAGCCTTTTTCCACGCACAGAAGCTCTCCCCAGCGCAGAAGGCCCGAGCACAGGCGCAGATGGAACGCGCCATGTCGTTGGCCAAGATGGAGGACCCTGCCGCTCTCGAATACCCTCTGCACACCTACCATGACATTCCCCCGTCCGTGTACCGCTCTGTTGCGGCGCACGACTACGTGTTTGAGTACGTCTCCATGCGGGACGACGTACTGATGCGCAAGCACTTTATTGACAAGGAGGACGGCTACAAGACGGAAGTCCTTGGCAAGGCCTTTTACCTTCGCGTCGTGAATGTGGCAGACCAGGGGGACGCAGCGGGTCTCCCACACCGGGAAACTCGTGGCGCGTCGCCTAAGCCATCATATGTTGCGGAAATGCATCAGCGCCTGTTGGACGAAGTGAGAAGAGTGGTTCTAGACTACGCCAAGGTATGCATCCAACCCTTCCCTAACGAATTGGCCTTTGACGTGTCGCACTACGCTGCGACGGCACCCTATGTGGCGGCAGCACGCGCCAACGTCGAACAGTTTGTGAAGGACGCCCGTGATGTAATCGAGAAGGGAACGATTTCCCGTGAAGGAAGACCTGGCACCGTCACGTCCGTCCGTCACATGCAACCCCTCGCGCCAGAAGAAGTCGCGAAAGAAGTCGCCGCGCGCATCAGTCGCGAAGTTCTGAAGCCGCTAGCGGATACCAAGGACGTTCACCCCACCAAGGGGAAAAGGGCGCTGACGGACGTTGCAAGACAAGACGCGTACCAGGGCTTCCGTGTCTGCCTCGGTATCGCCGCGACCCCGGCGCTCGCCAAGATCGCGTGTGATGCGGAGGTGTTGTCGGTGAAGAAGAACCCGGCCGCCGGGACGTCCAAGGCGCCCGTTCGCGTGCGTTCCTTTTATCACCACATTCGCACGCTGCGGGATAGCAAGAACTTCATGGCGCCGTTCCGGGTAGCGCACGTGCCTGTCTTCACCCCTGCCTTTGTGCGTCTGCTGCGTGAGGTCTTTCACATTGATACGTGCGCCGACCTCTACGAGAAACGTGAGGCCCTCTTCTTCAACCTCTCTCTCGAGACCTTTGACGTGTGCTACGACGCCGCGTTCGGTCGCATGCGCTTCCCGGCCGAGCGTGGCCATGCCTTGCACTGCGCGGACAACATTCGCAAGACGGTTGGCGCTTTGGAAGCCTTTGCCACAAATGCGATTGCCATTGCCAACGCCTCACGCACGGCAGTGCGCGGTAGCTATATGAGCATCTCGCGTCAGACGATCAACGGCAGCATCCTCGCGAGTATCGATGCGAGACTCAACTATGGCCGCCTCTTCACAGACGAGCAGTTTATTGAGCTCGCCCTGAAAACTGCACAAAAAACAGTAGAGCGCCTCCATCGCAAAGGCTTCACGGCCTCTGGTATGCGGATGGATGTTCGCAAGGGTCTTGATGTTCAATTTGTCGTGGCACGCCACTTTCCAGCCACCAACAGCTACGCGGAAATCATGCGTATTGCCCGCGAGGCCGCGATGGTGCTCGCCCCGCGACGGCAGCACAAAGGCCCCGAGAGTACGGGCGACTACTTTTGCGTTAACTGCACGCTGACGGGCCTGGACCTTGCCGTCATGATCCCAGACCGCCTGGCGGCTGAGGTGGATGCCCTGAAGAAGGCCTACCTCGACGCGCGTGATGCCATCGGGGGGTCGAGAATGAAGCAACCGCGCACGCAGCGAGCGGAGGGCGGCGTGTCAACGCGAGGCAGCACCACGGTGATGCACCGGCCGTTTAAGCGGCGGAGGCGTCGCGGCAAGGCTCCCGAAGACGTCAGTGACGCGGCAGCGTCTCCGTCGCATGAGGCGCCGACGAGAGTGATAAAGCGACCCGGCGTTCGCATGGGACGGCCAAAGAAGGATGCGGCGGCGCTTGTTGGCAGTTACGCAAAGCAGCCGACGCGGCGTGAGCTGCGGTTGCAGCGGCAGGCGAAGGAACGAGCCACCGAGGGTGGATCTGGCACAAAGTCCACTTCAGGCTCCATGAGCCAAAGTGCGGTAGACGTTGACGCGGTGTTTATTCTATAAACGAAACTTCTGGATTTTGTTATATATAGCCTTCTTCTTGTTGTTGCCGGTGGCCGAATTCCTCTTTTTTTTTTTTTTGCAAAAGAACACCGTGCGGTGAATGTTGATGGTTGTTACGTGCGTGTGTGTACATGCGTGCGTTGTCATTGGTATGTGTTTTTGAAGTGGCATAATTATGGAAAGCCATAACCCTTACGCGCTCTTGTACGGGGCGATACTCTTAACTGCTTTCTTTACTCTTTTTTTTTCGTGTTTGTTTCTGATGTTACATCCTTGTTGCCCCGTATATGTTTCCCCCAGTAATCGTAATAATACAAATACCGACACCGCAGCAGGCTGCCCGTGCAGGTCCGTGGAGGAGAGGAAGAGCCGCTACCCTCGATTCACAGTTTACTTTTCTCTTTTTTGCCATCTTCGAAACACGCGACGCCTTCCTTCCCCTCTCACACACCTCTGCCGATCCCTTCCTCATGATCTTTTACCCCTGCTTCTTCACAGAACCAACATAACGATACCCCATCAATTCGAGAAACCAGAAAAAAAAAGACGCGAAATCCTCGAAGAAACTACGTACCCGACGACAAACCTGGCACGAGTTGCCACCGAGGTAGGATTCCTTTCACGACAAAATCACAGCAAACCATATGGGCCACTTCAAATTTCAATGGTGTAATAATCATATTCTTGCCTCTCCCTTGCCTTCTCTTCGACTCTTATACTACTGACGTGCAACAGGCAATATCACGTCATTATAGATTGCCATCCCGGCGTTGCCACCATTTGTGTTCGTTCGTCTCTGTAAACGGGGGCTTGCCGTATTGATTGTTTATTTTCGTTCTCTACATTAGCTTTTTTTTTCTTTCGCTCCTTCTCGACAAGCCCTCTCTTCCACCCCCCACCCCCTTCCTCCTCCGTTCACCCTTTCACCATAGAGCCACTGTCTCCTCTCTTCCACTGCTTTTTGACAATTCCTGCTTTTGTGCGTTCCATCATAGAGTCTCCTCTTGTCATACGTCCTGTTATTGACTAGGAACGCGTCGTGTCTGAAGTCATTCTGATGGCCTCCTTCATGCAGCCTTGGGATCTCCAAAACATCACGGAGAAGCTTCACCGCGACCGCACGCTTCGCGGCAGCTTCAGCGCGCCTGCCCTTGTGCGATCCCTCACGAGAGACACCGCCGTCACAGTGGTGTATAGCGAGGCAGCCACTAGTGAAGAGGAAGCACCGCCGCCGCTGGCTGAAGACGACAGCGAGGCAAGCAACATCTCGGCCGCGCGGCTCCGTGAAGAGAGACCCCTTCCCACCACAACGATCACCAATGAAGCAGTGGAGGCAAGTGAGTTGCCGCCGCTGTGTCGCTCACAGCGGCGGCGCGATATCTGTCTAGTGAAACACGACCCCTGGACGAGATCTGTGGTAACCCTAGTGGCCGATGGGCCCCGTCTCACGCTGCGCGCTGCCGATCTATTCCCACGAGAGCATCATTCTGCATTCGTGCCTGCGATCCAGGCGTCGTTCTCATCTGCAAATCACGACTTGTCAAGTGGCGCAACCACTGTCGTGGACGTGGACAGAGACGACAGTCAAGAGAGCGACGAGAACGGTAACTTTCTGCCCTTTCGGCACGTCTACTCTACACAGTGGAGCTTAGGTGACAGTGCGTGCAATGACCTGCTTCTCATGGCGTCGGACGACCAAGGGAGCAGCCCATCGGCGAGCCTGATTCAGGTCGACTGTCCTGGCCTACGCACCGGTTGCTCCCCGGATATTGCCTTGGCCCTTAGCCCACAGCAGATCTTCCGCGTGGACCTCTCCACAGCGGGAAGTGCTCCCCAATTGGGCTTAGTGCAGTCGCTCGCGTTTGACCAACCCATGTCTGTGAATGCGACCGTGATGGAGCCTTATGGCCAGCACTGCACCCTAGTGGGCTTCTCCAATGGGCAAATCCACGTGTACGATTGGCGTGCGTCTCCCATGTCGACTGGTCCATGCCTTACGCTGGCAGCCGTGCCGCAGCCCCTGTGGTTGTTACCACGGGGTACCGCAGCAGCTCAGCGGCGGCGACTTGGTCTCTCGACGCCGCCCTCGCACAGCGACAGGTACACAAGCGCGGGTATCCTGTCCTGCTGCACGCTCGAAGAAAGCTGGCGTGTCGTTTGTGGCCTGGCGGACGCGAAAGGTGCCGTCGTTGTCGCGGACCTACGCAAAGGGCTCAGCAAGCCCACCAGCACCGTCTCCACAGACCCCACAGAGACGTCCTCCACAGGGGCCATCACCGCCATGCAGCAGGCGTTCGCAGCGGCAGCGGAACCGTCTGTCCTGCATCACGCGTTGAACCGGAAACGGACGCGTCGCAGCCCACTCGAGCTCGCCACGAAACGTCTGCTGGACGGTCGCACGACCCTCGTGACCGGTCGCACCATCGCAGCGATGCAGCACTGTCAAGAACACTTTGGCATCATTGGCATGGTCGACGTGGATGGCACACCAATCCTCACGTCCATCCGCGCTCTCGAAGGCGGACGATGCAACAGTGGATTTCACAACACAGAGGTGACTTCGTGTGATAATCAAAGAAATTCAAGGGACGAGCAGCAAGTAGCGACTAGGAGAGGAATGACTGGTCCACGCACTCTTCCTTCGCCTTCTGAAGTTCTCGCACGGCTGCGCCACAGCACCTCGTCTGTACCGCAGGCCGGACCGCCTCTCCACGCATCGGTCGGACCAAGCACCACGACGTCTTCGCTTGGCAACCGGTGTACGTTTGCCAACAACGGCGGAACTTTTGTGTACACGCACATGGACGGTGCCGGGATCACAACTGCATCCTTTCTCGCGAGCGGGCACGGAGACAGGATGATTGCACCAGACGAAAGGCAAGCCATCATGGTGCGGTCAAGTTCTCACCCGGACAGTCGTGGAGCATTCAGGGCCTCGCAACGACCCAGCATCGCTGCGGTTTCTGCCCTAGGGAATGTCGTCTGTTTGGAGACCACGGAAGGTCATTCCATGTGCATCACGATCCACCAGTAACTAGCGCACCCGGCTTCCATCCAGTAGACTTTCATTTCCCCCTTTGTCGTGTCCCCCACGCTGACTTTGCCACCGGTTGACTCCTTCTTATCGCCTGTACACACTGCCCTTTCATTCCAACGAAAATAAAAAATGATCATAAAAGCGGAAAAAGAGGTGCGGTCACTTTCACGCTGCTAATCGTTAGCGCCGGTCCTTTCGGCTCCTTTGGGACATTCGTTCGCGGACTTCAACGCATGACCCTGTCTGACCCCGAGAGGACGACCACGAGAATTAATGGCGCCAAAGCGCAACATGAAGGGCAAACTAGCCCAGGAAGACATGGCTTTAGCGGCGCGTAAATATGCTTGACTTGTTCTACACGTGGTTTCCTAGACAAGGTAGCCGAAAGAAAAGGGAAGAGGCTTGCGTTGAACTGAGAAGTAGCACACATACAGATACACTACGGCCTCAAATGACGGCAACATTGGACACATTCGCCGACGCACGACGGAATATTGTGGGGCTTCTGCGTCACTGGCCGCACCCGCCGCACAGGAGCTCCCCTTCTCTGCTTCTCTGTGGCCCTTCAGGAAATGGCAAATCGTTTCTGGTGCAGCAGTGCGCGCAGGAGGCTGCGCACAGCGCGGCTCACTCAAGTGAGGGCGGCGATGCTTCTGTGCTTGTTGTCACCCCTTCTCTCGCCGCGGCTGTGACGGTGCGACGCAAAGACGGTGCCACAGGTCTGCGCCGTGCAGTACGCGAGGCCATTCTGAAAGCAGTGCAATCCAAGGCTGCTGACAGAGCAGTGGAGACATCTGTTGTAGTGGTGCTAGATCGGTTAGAGTTCTTCGTCAAGGCTGTCCGCAACGGGGCATTTAGACAGGAAGACAGCGAGAACAACGGTGGCTACGCCGAGGGCAGCGAGGATAGCGGACGCTACGCACGACATCCCCGTCTTGTCGTGGACCTCTTTCAGCTTTTGAAAGGTACACCACCCGTCCTATCTGCAGAGGACGTGGCAGCCCTGCGTCTGAAGCGTTTGCTTTTTGTCTCCGTGTTCACTGGGGAGGCAGACGAAGTTGAGCCCCTGCTGCGAGACTACGTCTTTGACGGCATCATTACGTTGCCAACCCCTAGTCAATGCGAGCGCGAGCGGTTCTTCCTTCAGCAACTGTGCGGCGCGGAGGGCACTACTGAGGCGTCGGTCTCTGGCAATGAGACGCATCGTGTGATGAAACTTGCGAAGGCATTGGCCATGCGCACAGGTGGTATTTCCTTCCGAGGCTTGACAGAGGTGATGCGTGTCTATCACGCTAGAGCACCGTCGCTAATAGTCAACCCATCACAGCACGATGAATCCGCTGAGGAACTAGCCGCCGCATCTGCTGCACAGGAACTCGTCGCAGTCTTCCAATCATCCGCATCCATGGCTGCCCTCGATCACCGCAATAGTGCGGGATATGTGGATGTGCAGCAGACACGCTGGTCCGACATTGCTGGCATGGTCGAGACGAAGAAGGCATTGCAGGATGTGCTGACACGACCCATGAAGGACATGTCACTGTATAAGCGCGCCGGCGTTCTCCCGTCCAAAGGAGTCTTGCTGTACGGGCCTCCCGGAACCGGCAAGACGATGCTCGCCAAGGCCGCAGCCACGGAGCTGAACGCCTCTTTTCTCTATCTCGACCTCCCGTCCCTTGTGCAATGCGAGGTGGGCGCGTCGGAACGGAGGCTCAATAATTTCTTTGCCATAGCCAAGGAGCGTAGCCCAACGGTGATGTTTGTGGATGAGATGCAGGCAGCATTTGGGCGTCGCTACGAAGCACGGCCGTCGCAGCACCGCCTCCGTAACACCGCCGCACCGTCCGTCGAGACAGGCTCAGCGCATGACGCGCGGCTTGTGTCGCATCTCCTGCATCTCCTCGACGAGGCGCAGGCAGACGAAGACCACGTTATCATCTTCATTGGTGCGACCAATGTGATTGACATGCTGGACCCGATGCTGCTGCGCGCCGGCCGGCTGGACACCCACATTGAAGTCGGTCTTCCTGGTCTGGATGCACGCGAGGCGTTGGCACGTCGCGTGGTGGTGGGAGACTGGCGAACCTGGTGGGCGACACCGACAGCAGAGACTGCGACAGCATCGCACAGGCGCACAGAGGAAGAAGGAACCCACGCATTGCAGGAGGCTATGATCGCAGCGTTTGTGGCCCGCTCCGACGGGTACAGTGGGGCGGAGCTGCGAAACGCGACGTCGGTTTTTGCCCTGAAGCTGATGCAGCATGTTGCACAGGAGCTGAAGCCGATTGGCAGCTCTCCCGGTCCACAAGAGAGTGTTGCTCCACGTGAAGATCACGGGGCTGTCATGCAGTCATCAGAAGGCGAGCTGCCTGGCCGCTGGAGTACTGCCATAGTGCGCGTGTTGTGGTGCTCTGAGAAGGCCTCACTCACTGACACCGCACAGATTTTCCTGGAACTCGCTTTCCGTCTGAAAAACACACGAGCTACACGTCCCCATACGAGCGATGACGAGGAAGAGGAATAGAACGGTTCCTTGTCGGTCTCTCGGGTTATGCAGCTCCCAGTGTAGCCAATACACTAACCCTAATGGGATATTTGTTTCCCGTCTTCCTCGCAACGATGATAAGGAACGAATGAAGAGAATCACGTACGCTTTCGATTTTCATCCTCTCGAACACACATCTGGGAGGGGAGCGCGTTCTCCGCACAGCGTGTTTGGTATGCAAGGGAGAGATTGAAAGAATGGACGACCTTCCGCTTGTGCTCAACACGCATGCAAGCCCCTGACCTCCACAGGGCCCAACCACGGGCATGCGGAGCTCAGCAACTGGAATTGTGAATGATGTGTGAGTTTCACCACGCCTTTCCCTCTTTCCCTCTCTTACGGCGATTCTTTGCCGCCCTCCTGTGACTCTTCAACACCAAAAGAAGACAGCACATCTAGAACAAATATGTCTGTGGGTAAAACCCAAAACCCAGTTGTAGATTATGCCCAATACCTAGATGACCTCGAATACATCGCAGAGGCTGACGCGAGGGACCAGGACAAACTTCTTCGACAACTCGTCGGGGACGACAGTGCTGGCAGTGACGATGAAGAGCACGTACGGACCGGACGCACCCCACTCCGTACACCTTCCCCATCTCGAGGTGACAAGAGGGTCCTGCTGTCGCACCTCAACGAACGCTTCGATGTCTATCTGACAGAGCGAGAGCGAAAACTCGAGGCAGCACGTGCGCAGCGGGCAGTCGAGCGCGACAGGGAAGAGACTGCGCAATGCTCCTTCCAGCCAGTCATCTCCCCGCGTGCAGAACGACTGCATCGTAAGGGTCAAGAGGGCTTTGGTGCCTTTCTTGCGCACCAAGATCGGTGGAGGCACGAGAGGGAGCACAAGCGGAATCTAGCCCAACAAGCGGATCGAGAAAGACAGGCAAGGGATGAAGCTCGACAACGCACTCCCACATCTTTTGTGTCTCCGCGCAGCCGTCGAATTCTGCAGGAGCGGAAGCAGCGCTTTCTTGCACTAGAGCAAGACGGCGATGGACCCTTGACGACGCCCAATCGTCACGCCACGCGGAGGGGCCACGCGGACGCAGGCCTCGTGTCGTCGTGCCATCGCGGAACACAAGCAGAGGAAACCTTTGCTCCTGTCATTTCGGAAGGAACCAAGGAGCGGACACGATACCGCCCCTCGTTCTGGAGCGCAGTACTCTCATCGAGATCCCCTGGGAGTGCCAGAGGCTCGCCTGCACAGACCAGAAGTGTGTCCCCTTCTTCGCGGAATGTTCCTACAGGCAATGGGAACGCAAAATCACTGATGTTATCTGGTTGTGACAGTGCGCAGGACAGCGCTCTCAGCGAGGAGGCGCGCGAGTGGCTGCAAGGCAAGAGGCTGTCGATCGAGGCCGAGAAGGACCTTATCGAGCGCTTATACAATAGATCCCGTCAACGCAGCGATGGAGACGAAAACATTCCAAGCGCTACAAACTCGTTACACACACAGCTGGATAAGGCGCGCGTCGCGGCCCGCGTGTTCCAGCGGGAGCAAAAGGAGCGCGCCAAACGACTGATGACACGGCAGCGCAAGGAAGAGGAGGCACGCGATGCGTTCTACGCGGCAGCTCCCTTTTCTCCGCGCATCGAAACACACATCAAGGATCGGGACTGGCCGGGGCACCGCATCGCTGTGCCGTCCCACCTCGCCACGGACTGGGCGTCGCGGCGCTACCAGACGAGTCCCAGGAACGCACCTGCAAACGAAGACGCGGCCTCACAGCCACCTCGGGAATGGAGGAATAAACAGACGTCTCCACCTCCGCATTCCAGACGCTCTACTCAGCGGCGCACGGCAGCTTCCTCTCCCACAGGTCCCCTGTCCATGTCTTTCCTCGACCGCCAACAGTTCTATGTAGCACAGAAGCAGGAACGGCTTCAGGAGGCGGCAGCCCACCAGCGGGCCGCCCGAGAGAAGCAGGACGCTGCACCGTGCACCTTTCGACCCAGCATCTCCCCGCGCTCCCGTGCCATCGCTGAGCGTCTCTTTCAGGAACTGAGCCTCGCAGACACCACTGGCGCAACTTCGCTTGGGATGGAGGAGACAACATTTGACACTGTCAAGGAGAAGGCCGGGGACAGCAGCATTTGTGAGAGCAACCGACCGGTGCAACCGGTGAAACGAGCAGCACTTGACACGGTGGAGGTGGAGCCGCGGCACACCTCCCCGTCACCGGTGCCGCGTCCGCGCGACATCCCTCCGTCTCCGCGGCGACCGCTTGCCGTTGCTCCGCATCCCCTGCGTGTGGTTTCTCCTTCCTTTGTGCAGCACTCGCTAAGCCCTGGGGCGTCGCCTGCAAGGAACGGAACCATTTCTCCTGGCCTTGCCGTGGAGCACCGAGGCTCGCTACAGCGTCGGAGCCACGGGAACCGTCTTACCAACGATCCACTGCACTACACCGACATTCGTGACTTGCGCCTCGTTGTTCCACAACCTTCTGGCCTTTCTTCGACTAACCAGGCGCCACGAGGCCGAAGGACCGGTGCACCGCATCCACGAACGCAGGACAAGGACACCCAAGCACCACGTATCAAGGACATTCCATGGCCCACGGCTCGGCCACCCTCAACATCCCTACCGAAAGGCAGTTTCTCCGAGCCGTACCCCGTCGTTCCTGTCAGCCGTGCTACCCAGACCTCACCACCCACGCCCACCTCCACAAACGCCTCCACAGCGTCGCATTCCGCGCTATCCACGAGGTCCTCTGTCCATCCACTGCCTTCTGGGGAGAGCTCACTCAGTATCCCTTCCCATGAGGCCCTCTCTCCTCTTACAGACGACGTGTCAGCACGTGCGCCGAATACCGGATCATTGAACGGCCAACCACTGGTGCCGCCCAGTCCGTCCTCAAGGGAGCAAGAACACGAGCCGTCGACTTCCCACATGTCTCCTTCAGATGCCACACCAGTATCCGTGCAGCAGACACACAAGCACGGAGTTCACCAGCCACCCCAGCACCCCCCGACGGATGCAGGAGACACATCGCCTGCGGGGCCATCCCCACTTGACGACCCCGAGACCCTCCTTGGGCTGTCGCGGTGGTGGGCGGACCTAGTGGACGCACACCTCTTCAACGAGGGCGTTGGCTTTCTCAACCCCGTAGCCGCCGTAGCCTCTGCTTCGCCTTCGCACGCCACCACGCCCACGGATGCGAACAACGACTTGTCCTTGCCCCTTCACCGCTCCTCCCTGCGCCGCGATAGCACCGAGGCCAGCGCGTCCTGGCTACGAGACGGCGTCCTCGGGGCGTGCTCCCCTTTTGAAATGTACCTGCCACTGCCGTACGTCGCGAACGCCCTGACGATGCTATTGGCGCCTCCACCAGGACAGTCCTCGAGCGCTCCTAAACGCAAGGTGGTGTGGGCTCAGGAAGAGGCGAGCATTCGAAGCCCCCATCCTTGTGGCGTTCGGGTGGAGCGGCGGCGCAGTCGAGCTATGGACGATGACCTCCCGGGAGATGTCAACGACAGCCGACGCATGTCTACTGACCGGCAACTCACGGTGACGACCCATCGCCTGTACCTGGTGGACGCAGGGCACTCTCTTGCTCGGCAACGGGCGCCCATCGTGGCGTACAACAATGAGGTGACCTTCCGTGAGTTTATCCGTTTCTACGAATGGCTGCTTCCCTTCATCTGAACTGCTGAAGGGATCCCCTCTCAGCCCTTACCGTTCATGCCCTGATGGGGTGTCGTTCTCTCTCTCTCGCTTTCTTTTATTGCCGCTTTCACCCACCCTCTCGGTGAATCATCCTTCCTTCTCACATTCCATAGAGTTTCTCATCCGTTTGAATCCCCTTTTGGCAAGGAAGCTTTATTGAAGGAGCCAGATGCAGCACGTGCTGACGTTGAAAAAATGGGAAAAGAAGAACGTTTTGGAACCCCAGTGCCCAGTGTGACAGCCTCTGAGGGTGTGGCGCGTCTTTGTGAGCAGCAGACTGGTCCTCTCACGCCACATGAACCCACCTCTACTGACGTGTGGATTGACGTCGCATCACTCGTTCATGTGTAGATACTTCCCACCGTCTCTCTCCATCTCCGCAATGACCTCCTTCCCTTTGCTTTCACTAACCCGTGTGGTCCTGGAATCACGTTCAACGGCTCATATCCAGTAATCACCACGTTCGCAGCCGTTCATAACTCAGGGGAAAAAAAGGTGAAACTACTATTATAGCACTACCCGAACTCGCTCATCGGACCTAACAACCTGATTCCACCCATCGCCCTTCCGCTCTTAAGTCCCAGGAAAGGAAAGAACAAAACACTCTCTTCTTAGTGAAGTATACACTACTGGCATTGCGTTGCCAGATAACGGAATCAGCTTCTCCACCGTCACGAACAAGCAACAGAAAGATGTGCGGCGGCAACACAGGACACCTCGTCGTGAGGATTTTCATTTTCCTCTTCAGTGTGTGTCTCGTCGCTTTCAACGTCATTGCCCACACCACTAAGTTGGTGAACGACTGGTATAGTGAGTTGGAAGTCTGCACCGAGTGGGGCACGCGCGTGGACAGCACAACCGGGTGGGAGACGTCGTACTGTGTAAACGAGACAGTGATCCCAGCGCACGCGGAGGAGATAAAGCTGTGGCGTCACTCAGCGGACCCCTTGTTCGTCGCTGTCGGCGTATTCACCTCGGTTGCCTTGGTTGGCTCCGTCATCACTCTTGCCTTCGCCATCGCGCTTTTGGTCTTCCAGGATTGCTTCAGCAGGGCGGAGGCGGAACTCCAAAGGGGCAGGGGCCGCTCCATCAAGTGCCTGCCCCGCTTTCGCGACGAACGGGCGCTCTGCATCTGCCTCATCACGTTTGCCACGCTTGTCATGGTGTGCGACATGGTTGCCTTCGCCATGTTCATGCACGTGTTCAATTATATCGTTCTTGGCGAGTTCTGCGCGGCTCCCTGGCTGATGCTGGCGAGTGCTATACTCGCGCTCATGATGATCTTCATGACGGCTATCCCCGTTCTCTCCGGTCACAAGATCCTGCGAGACCCCACCAAGGCGAAGTACTTCTTGAATCACGACGCACGTCTGGAACGAGTGGCGGCGGACGCGGACGCGAAGAGGCGGGAAGACAACGCCCACGCGAACGCTCCAAGCCGTGAGGGCGAATACCCCACCGAGGCCGCTGGCTCAGGCAATGTTGGCGCGTTTAGCCCAATCCGCGCGTAAGCCTCGTCCTTCTGCGTGGCTTTGACACCCAGCTGGAGGCTGCGTTCGTCCAGTTTCTTGTCCACGCACAACTGCCCTCGACCCTCTCTGCCGCCCGCGTATTCGTAGTGGTGGCAGGGCACGTTGTCAGGTGCGTCTGATACGTTTGCCCTTTTCCGCATTTGGCAGCTCTCCTCGCCGCTGCGTTTCCCCCCCCCCCCCCCCCAGTGAAGCATCAGCTCACGGCATAAACATGTGTGTATTCTAACAGTCTTTGTGACCCATACACTCCCCCTCACCCACACACCTCTTTACGCTCAAACTTCATTTCAGAAAACCATGTTTTGCCATCAGTATTTCTTTTTTTTTTTTAACCAGACACCAAGAGTATCCCTCGTGGAGAGCGGCGGGCCGCTAATCGATGCCCACTCTTCTCACATTCGGGAGTCGCTAAGCATCCATCGTTACCTTTATGCGTCACTTTTTTTCACTGTGTTTTGCTTCGCCAGTTGCTACTTGCACTACTCCTTTCATCTAGTTTCTTAATGCTGATTCTTTTGTCCCATTGCAGTTTTCCCTTTTCTTCTTTTTTTTTCTTCAAGTGTGTTTACAGTTCTCAAGATTATGATGAGTATTACTGTTTCCACCTGGTGTGCCTTTACCGTTTACGGCACGACCGACAGGGCTTGTCTGGTCTGCGAGAGAGTGCACGAAGACCCTATAATGAAGATTCGCGCTGGTATTGGCTTCGATGAACTGCCACAAGCATGGGAGAGGAGGAAAAACAAAGCTGAAGACTCCTCCTCCTTACCTCACGCTTCGCCAAATTTCCCATAGTGAGAATAAAAACCAATTATAGAGTGTGCCAAAGACAGATAGATATATACCTATTTTGCGTGCGCTTCCCACGTACTGGCGTGCTTCTGGAACGGAGCTTCCTAGTGTTTCGTCTAACAAAAAGCACACCGGCTGCCAACGGGAGCGTTTATGTTGGGTTGTACTTCGTAGTGTGTGTGTATGTGTGTGTGTGTGTTTTCTCGTCGTTATCGCAAATTATCTTTTCCTCTCCCTTTTAGTTGTGTGTGTCCTAGTCCGCAAGATCCTTATCAGGTGCGTGTTGGCACCTACACTTGACTCCAACCCACCTGGGTTACGCGTGATCGTTTGCGGCACTCCCGTTTCTCAAACGTGACGTATCCCTTCTCAATCAGCACGCGGACACCAAGATGGGCCTTCTTCCTCCATGCCTGCAGACCGTGTTCTCTGTGCGCACCCCTCTGATAACCCGCTGCGTGATACTCGTCCTCTGCGCCATTTGTTTTGTGCTAGCCTGCTGCAGTCACCTCATTCCTATTCTGGCAGAGACCTCAGCCCGGCATCACCGCCCACCCGGGAGAAGAGACCCCAAGCACCAGAGCGACGTACCCCTTCGCCTCGTACCCTCATCAAAAGACCAGCAACAGCTAGGCGCTCACACGAGCATGGAGCAGCCGCTCCCTCTGCTTCCCCATGGCCTACGGAATGCGCACCATGGCTACTCACTGGTCGCGCCACTCTTGCAGGGACCGCTGCAGGTGGACTACGCTTACATGTCCTCCTTCCACTGCTCCCTCTGGCGAAACGCTACGTGGCAATTCTATCACGAGCCCCACATGGACGCCGCACGCGCGGCGCTCGTCTTGGCGGTCGTCCTGTGCGTCGCGAATGTGGTCCTGTCAGCGCTCTTGGTGGCGGTGGAGTGGTCGAAACGGCGGAATGGGTACTACTTCTTTGCACTACGCCAGCAGCGGGAAGCGCTGGGCGACGGCAAGTCCTTAGAACACGATGTC
This sequence comes from Herpetomonas samuelpessoai, assembly GCA_030849835.1. Lineage (NCBI taxonomy): Eukaryota > Euglenozoa > Kinetoplastea > Trypanosomatida > Trypanosomatidae > Herpetomonas > Herpetomonas samuelpessoai. The sequence goes on from JASAOC010002123.1 coordinate 123,726, forward strand.
AACGACGACAACGAGGAAGAGGAGGAATGGAGCGTCGCCGAGATGAGAAATTCCAGATACTCCCGCCATGAGCAGAGGGGACCGCGGACGGATGCAGAGAGCACCGCCGCATCCAGTGCACGCACGGAAAGAACTATAGGTGTGTTGTCCTCACCTGTGCCAGTCACAAGCACGCAGGCAGGCTCACCAGATCACACGAACACGGATGTTAGCAATGCCAGCGTCACTGCACGTGTATCCACGGCACGCGAGGAGGCAGAGATGCGTCTTGATGAGCCCGCGAGAGAAGATGAGGACGACGATGACGAAATCCCTATTGCAGAGGCGAGAGGAGAGGACCCGGTCACAAAGGCGCAGCCACGACCCGTGGGACTCCCCGCTGAGTTCGCGCCGTTGTACAAGCGCAAGCACGGTGCGCACCGCGGCGGCCGCAGTGGTCCTTATGGCGCGCCGTCGCGCTTGCCAGACACCTTTGACGATCTCGAGGCGTTGGTGTGCTGTCTCGCTGGTGAGAAATTCTTGGCGATTGGTCTCCTGTGTACCGTAACCTGTCTTTGTCCTTGCCTTATTGCGGTCACAGTTGTCTTGGTCTTGCATTACGCGCATCTCTCGACGGCTTACTCCGCGCTGATGCACAAGATGGCGGAAGACTTCAAGACGGACAGCTTCCTTCAGCAGCGACTCACTCTCGGGGCAGGGTTCTATGTGCTGCTTCCCGCCATGGCCTGCACGCTGGTGTCGCTTGTCGCCCTTGCAACGCGGCAGCTCTCCGGAGTGAACTTTGGCACTGGATGTGGTGGTCGCGGGGAGTATTACCTGGATGACTACTATTTCGACAAGGACGACGTCATCAAACGCCAGATCAGCGGACAAAGGCAGGCCGATAGCACGGAGGAGCCCCGTAACGGCACCAACTCACACCGTGACAGGCGGTGCTCGCACTCTCCTCCGGACGATATCGTTCATGGAGTCGGCAGTGGACAGGCGACGGAGCCACACGCGACCGTCACCACCACCTGTCCTTCTCGCCAAAGCGTGCGACACTCCCGCACGACGTTGGCAGACTTTGCGCACGCTCTCGTGTTTGGCTCGCCTACCGCACACACGCCGGGCCCGGCTACCGCTCGCGCTGGCAGTGGTAATGGTGTGCACATGGAGACGACAAGCGCGACCCTTCCGCCGCACAGTGGCTGGCGTCACGGACCCTCCCGGCCAGCTGTGAACCCAATGCAAGCGTACGGCGAGCTGCTTCTGCAGCCAGCGCAACTTAGCAGTCCAGATCACTGGAGAAACCATCATCTGGCAGCGTCGCCGTCTGCTCTCTACGAACGGCAAAGTCAGCCAGTCTCCATGATGAGTGCGACCCCAAGTGCCTTCTCCACTCATGCAGACACAAGGACAGGAGCCACACGGCCAGCATCCGTGGTGTCAGGCAACAGTCAACCTCGGTACCAGGACCTGGTGTAGGCATGTCGTGTGCAATCGTCTTTCTTTCTTCTCTCTTCCTCCTTCCCCGCTGCATCCAATGCTCTCTTTGAGGCTACCACTTATTGTTATTCGTAGGGGTGCTGTTTCACTCGAATGAAGCCAACATTTGTTCCACTTACCTCCCCCCCCCCCCCGCCTCCCCGCTTCGCAACTCTTTTGTGCACATGTGGATGTACTCCGTTTCTCCTTTCTGTCTATCTTCCTTGATGGCTTCCTTTCCTCTTCCTGTGTTGCGTTGGCCCATATCGGCCTCTGCGTATCCGCGCGTGAATTCAACCCTAACATCCTCCCCTGTCTTTGTTTGCTTCCGCTTCCTCTTTCGTGAATCCTAGAGCCCGTACCCAGCGAAATCTCCAGGACCTCTTTTTCGGCGGATGGCCTACCGACCGAAACATGAGGAAGGCGTTCCTTTTTTTTTTTTTTTTTGCACCATCTTGCCGTGTGTACGCTCGGCAAGTGCTTCGTAACGTCTCATAATGTGACACGTTTCTTTCTGCTGTCTTGCTGTCAGACCTCTGGCACTGATGTTCTGACACGGCGTCGCGTAAAATCATGTGAGTGTCGCTTGAGATATTTTCTGGTTTCCGTCGTGCCTGCCAAGGTGTGAGCGGCTAGTTGGGGCTCCGTTGGATTGTTGACACCCTCGACGTTTTTTTTCTTCTTCTCAGTCACGTCCTTCCCTGGTTCTGTCACCCTATGACTCACGTTCCCTTGTCCCACTTCCATGTGAGTGGACGCGTTGTTTACCGCACAGCCATTGTCGCTTGAATTCGCGCTTTCTGTTGTCGTCATTTCTTTTCTTTTTTTTTTTCTTCCTCTGATGCTGACGAGCCACCCAGACGGATTCATATCAAGAACCAGTCCTAATACAGTATGTTTCTAAGACCTCGTTAGGTTCACTCGATCCCACTCTTTCTGTGTCTTTCCCTATCGCCCTTTTTTTGTTTTTTTTTGAGGAGGTTCGTTCGCGCTTTGACGTCCGAAACCACTCGCTCGTCGCTTCACCTTCTTGGTGTCTGCGCTGGGATGCGTTTTGTCCTTGCTAACATCTCTTTTTTGTTTTTTTCGAAGGAGGGGTTAATTATTTTTCGTTTCTTCGCTAACAAATAAACAATCATTGCTATTCCGTCGTGACCGTAACTTACCCAACCACATTCCTCTCAAAACTTTGCCTCCCCCCCCCCCCCGCGCCTCTTCCGCAATTATATGTTCCCTCCCCACATGGCTCAAGGACGTCCTTCAAAAGACAGTTCCCCTCCGTAAGGGAATGAGTTCAGGCTTGCCTTGTGCAATCCGACCGCAAAATACGAAGACAAAAAATAGTACAGAAATGGTTTCTCACAGAGAACCGTCATGGAGCCTGTTCTCCTACCGCCACTCGCTTTTTTCGGTGCCTTCCGCACCCGACAGTTACCGAGCGCACTTGTTGTAGACCGACTCGATACACCGTCGAAAGAACAAAAGAAGGTGCCTTGGACGGGTGGGAGCCACTTGTGTGTCATGGCATCTCCCTGTCGTGTGAAACCGAACCTCTCCTTGCATTTTCCCACTCCCACTCAAACCGTTTCTCTTCTCTACGCAACATCCCAAACGACGACAAAAGAAACTTCCTAGACCTTGTGAGGCCGTCATTCACTTGAGCTTCCGCTGTGATCCTGTTTCTCCCGCTCACGTTCTCCTTCTTCTTCTCCAGTGAACGTAATATAAGAGCAACCACACGTGTCAGAAACTCTTCGCTTCGGATAAAAGTGTACTCGTGTGTCATCATTTTTTCTCCCTTTGCATTCTCGCTATTGTGACTTACTATTCGTTTTTCTTTTCTCTTTCTGCTTCAGCGGAGACCCCAGTCACTCGAGTGAGGTTGACCTTCACTACACGCTCCACCCTCATCGTTGTCTTCCACTGCGAACGTATCTAGCGATCTCAAGGTCGATTACACTATAGGATCGACTTCCTCCGCTAGACCGTAGTCCAGCGACTCTGCCCTTGGTGAACCCGTTCTTCCCAGGTAAAATCATCGCGCGGACTTAGTGAAAGCCTTCAAACGCAAACGTCTTGTTGCATTCCGTTTTCACCACACCCTTCGTCTTCCTGCATCAGCAAGTCTTTTTTTCTTTTTTCTTTTTGTGCTATTTTGTTTTGTTTCCACAAGTCGGGCAGACGCACGCATCTCCGCGATCTCAACTCCACTCGTCGTGCAGCGCATTCTTTCACCGATTGTGTTCATTCCACGCTGCAGCATCGTTGCTTGTTTACACCCTTCTCCCAGCGTATTCGTTTTTCCTCCCCCACTGCCATCTTCCTTGTTCATAGTAATATTCACCTTTCTGTTGAAGTTTTTCTTTTACTCCAGTCTTTTGTGCTAGTGCCCACTAACTTCTTTTATTCAGCACGGAAACTGCCACCACGACGCGTGCTCTTTCACATCTTTCCACTGCTGAATCTCTGATATCATTGTAAGCACGCACAAGCGCACACGCAGAACCCCTTTCGCACCGAGACGTCGCAGTCATGTGCAGTCATCTTTGTATGAGGATCTTCCTCCTCTTCCTCACCCTCGTTGCCATGGTGCTAGTGATTGTCTGCCACGTGGTGAACTGGGCGAACATGAAGCGTCTCGTCTACTGGCAGCCTACCCCAGAGGAGTTGTACGGCTACACGACCAACTCCTCCTACACGCTCTGGAAGCAAAACATGTTCGCGCACTCCTACAAGATCCTGCAGGACGGGCCCAACCAGATGGAAGAAGATGAAGTCACGAACAATTACAAGGCGTGGCGAGAGGGCGACGACGCGCTCATCACGGCGGCGCGTGCCCTTCTCATTGTCGCCATCATTGTACTCGCGGTCTGTCTTGTCCTGCTGGTGCTGCTGACGGCGGTGCAGGCGAGCTGGAACAAGGGAGGCTCCTTTCTCGTCAATGGAGAGCGCCCCATGGCTGTGGCCACCATCTGCCTCATTGCACTGGCCTTCATCTTTCAGTTGATTGGCCTTGTCTGTGGGTTTCAGTTCTTCAAGTCTGAGGAGAGCAAGGATAACGACTACTTCTACGAGCTTCGCGGTGCGCTGCCGAATTTGACAGATGATCTGCGGAAGCAGGAGCCGACGAACTTGATGACGTCGCAGGTGGGCGTGTTTCTGATGATCCCGTCGCTGATCCTCACGCTCATTGTCTTCATCGCGCTGTTTGTGCGACCGCTCGTGGGGTTAACCCTCTGCGGTGGGGGCAGTGACGACTTGCGGTCTCGTGCCATGAGCTCAAGCAGCATTGGGTCTCAAAGCAGTGACTACAGTAGCCGAAGCGCCGGCTCCTCGCAAAGCGGGTCGTCACGAGGTGGGGAGTCTTGGAGCCAGGGGAGCGGGAGCAGCCGTAGCTTCGTCTCCGAAACTAACAGCGTCGCCTCAGACGCGAAGAAGACAGACGAAGACGAGGACGATGATGCGTACGACGCACCAACCGGATACCCCAGCGAGAGGACCTCGTCGAACGGCCGGCGCCGTCCGTCTCGCGCGCGCTCGATGCGCTCGAACAGCACGCGCTCCTTTGAAGGCAGCGAAGAGGCGCAAAGCCAAGGGAGTGCGTCTAGTGGAAACCCCAGCCTGTACGGCGGGTCGGCTGCTGGCGGCTCCTACTACGGCTTCTCGCAAGGCGCGCAGAGCAATCAGGCGTCGGGGTACTACCCGTAGTACTAATGCGCTGTTTCCTTATCTCACATGAATGTACTCTATACCTGGTTCTGTCATCTGACATTCGTGTTCCAGTCGTCATTCCGTGCCCAACCTGTAACGTCGTAAGCTGTGGGCATCACGATTTATTTATTTTTCGTTTTTGTTTGTTTCTCCTCCCTTTTCTGTTTTCTCTTCAGCTGACGGATGAAAGTCCCCATGATTTCCCCTCCTTACCCTACCAGTGTGCTCCTTAGTTAGCATATTATTTGTTGAACCTTTCATGTGTACAAAACATCAAGACTAATGGCACAGACCCGCGGCGGCTTCTCTGCTCGTTGGGAATCCCTGTCCCTCTCTCCCTCTCCCGCGTTCTCCAGTTCCTCTCATCTTCTTTTTTTTTTTTCTTTTTGAGACACTTCTGCAGATTTGTGAACAACCTCATTTTCCACCTCTCTCTCTCTCTCTCTTTCGTTTCCATCTTCTCCCTTTATGGCATTTCGTGGCTCCTTCCGTGTGCCACGCATCCACCTCTACTGGACACCAACCTGAATGTCGTTCAGTCCTGTCATTCTTCCTCACACCCATCTTCGCGGATATCATCGCGTATCCCTCTGTCAACGACACGTAGCATCTTCCCTTGAAGAAGGACGCGTGAAGGCAAAGCGCTTTGCGCCTCTCTTCTCTCCTCGCCCTCTTGGTCCGATAGCATCTTGTTTTGACGCGGGGAAGATTGCGGACGTGTGTCGTCGTTCGCTACCCCGTGTGTCACGCTTGCGCTGATGTACTCTGACACTAGTTAACGGCTGTTGACACGTTTGTGTTGTTGTTGTTGTTTTTTTGATGTTCCTGGGATGCAGCGCGCGTGTAGTCGCCCTTTGCTGTGGGTGAACACTGTTATCCCTTTTTTTTTTTTGGCCTCCTCTTCCGTCATCGTGTACAGTTTCATGGTTGCTCCTTCTGTATATGTGTCGCCCCCGGCTTCAACGCTTACTTGTGCACAAAAAAAAAACGCAAAGGTGGGAGTGGCGTATTCTTCCTCTCGTTATGCTCGCGCATGTGTTTCGTCGGTAGCCTTTATCGTGGCATTCTTGCTCAATTCTTTTTTTTTTTCCTCGTTGCGTTGAACGCAACGCTAGAACACCGGGGATGCTTCGGAATATATATTTTCATTACATTGTGAATCTGGCAAACAGAATCTAATTCGAGAAACGTCCTTTCACGCGCTCTCACGTGCCAGTTATTTGTCTCCTTGTATTTGTTCCCGTTATATTCACCGCTTGGTCTCATTTTTAAAGACAAAAGGCAAAAACTCAGACAAGGACACGCGTCCGCGAACCATTATCTCTGCCTTTACATATATTTCTTTTCCTTCTACTTCCCCGCCCTTCCCGACCACTGACTTGTCCTTCTTTTTCCTTCCTATTTTCTTCCCCCTCTTCCTCCCCTTTCATGAAAACCTGCCACAATTCTCAAACCCTGCGTTAGGTTCGACTCCGTCCTTTGTGTCCCCACTGCATGTTTCGTTTATACCTCAACATCTACCCCGATAACACAACCTTCACGTCAAAAGGAGTGACAAGATCCTCAGCAGAGAGGCATACGTCTCTCGGCAAGCGCATGGCGAAGAAGAAGAGAGAGAGAGAGTGAGAGCGAGATCTACGCTTCCCCTCAAGGCTTCTCCGTCTATGGCACTGCTGGCGCACCAGAAGAAAAGATGCAGAGGAGATGTACAAAGTGTCGATCTGAAACGTCTGCAGACGCGCTTCCCCCGGCATGAGTCCTCCAGCTCACAGGCACGCTACCGACCTTGTGGCCTTCTCAGCTGCACAAGCGTTCACCCAACCGTGGTTTGCGTTGAATTCTATCGCGCTATGACTCTCCTGTTCAGCAGCGTTCTCTTTCTCCCTCCCGAAATATGCTCGTCCCTGCCCTCCTCCTTTGTGCTCCACTGTCAACAACACTGAACGCCCATCCGTATACCCACTTCAAGCAATTTTCCCGCCTGTAAAACCTCCTTCACACACGAGTTCCCCTTTATCGCTACCCCTTTCCGTACCTGTGTATCTCTGTCTCTCTTTCTATCCACTCATTTCTGAGTTCCTTCCTCGCACTGGTACAGTGAAAAATATAATAAAAGATGTCCATCACCGCTGAGACCGCCAACATCCGCCTCCTCGCTGCCGGCTTGCTCGGTGGCCTCGGCGTCAGCATGGGTGCCTTTGGCAGCCACGCGTTCCTGAACAAGATGGATGTGTCGCAGAAGCGCCTCTACGACGTGGCCAACCAGTACCACATCATCCACTGCGCCGCCATGGCCGTTGTCTCTGTCGCTGCCCAGGTCTTTGGGCCGCGCAGCAGCACCGGCGGCAACGCCAAGCAGTCCAAGCTGTTTGAAAAGGCCTACGCCTGCTTCTTGGCGGGCAGTGCGATCGTGGCGACCTCGCGCTACGTGCACTGCGTCGTCCACAAGCCTGACTGGCTGGCGAAGGTCGCACCAGTGGGCGGTCTTGTCTTGGCTGCAGGGTGGGGGTTCGTTGTGGCCGCGGGTTACGCCTAAGGTCAGGGAGCGGCAGGAGCGCTGTGACGCTCTGACAGCGCGTTGCATGATGTTGTGCACACAACGTTGTCACTGTTCCTTGTCATTTTCTTCGCTCTTTTTTTCCACCACGGTTTATTTCTCAACTGACCAACTATCAAAAAAAAAAAAAAAATCTGTCGTCTTCTCAACCACGGTTTTCCTTCGAGACAGCTACTTTGTTCCTTTGTTACCGCCAACCCTAACTGATCAACTCTCCAGTATTCTTTTCTTCAACGCTCTGGTTTTATCCTCCCACACTCGTTCTCTCTCCCTCAAGCCCCAACGGATTTAGCTCACCTCTTCAGACTTGGTCATCGCACTGATGTTGTTGTTTTTTCTTCTCTCTTGTCTTCCTTCATGCAGAATAGACCAATCGTGAAGAGAGGCAAAAGCAAATGCATCACCGCTAGTACCCATACAACAGCGTCGATTTCCGAATGACACACGAAAACACTGATGATTGATCCGTGTTCAGTGCACGTCATTACCCCTCCCCCCCCCCTGGCGTTTCTCATTTCTTATCGTGTCTGCGTGTGTGCGTATTTTTCCTTGGATGTTTTCGTGGCCAACCTTTAACAACTTCCGCATGCGCAATCTAACTCCCCTCAAAGCACTCAAAGAAAAGAAGAAAATGTCACGAGCCGTTGTTTTTATCTTTGTTGGAGTACGGTGCCTCTGCTTGTCAACTGGCAGCCAGCGACGTCCTCGTTCACGCAAGCTGTGGCAGGCTTCGAGGAAAACGCGTAAGAGGTTTGCCGCGCCTCATGAGAAGCCGACGAGCTCCTCGACTGCAGTGGCCCAATTAAGTAAACGGATGCAAGTGAAAGCCTTCATGCAGTAGCGCGTGGTGCGTACCCATCACACCGTGGCCTTCATCTCTCCCTCACCGCCATTTCACTTGGTCTCTTGTCTTCACCGTCGACAGTCTTTCTCAGCACACATCTTCACTACTCATTGCGCATCACACCGCCTTTATCGTCTCACTTTCTGTTTTAGTACTCCGTGCGCTCTTCCTTCTTTTTCTCTCTCCCTTGGACTTTTACCGCATCGTTCTCCATTCGTCGGGCTGAGCGTTTCAAGGCACAACTAAAATTCTATCAAAAATCAAAAAAGTAATCTTCATCAGCAATCCACCATGCAGCAACCTACCAACGTTCGCCTCGTGACCGCTGGCCTCCTTGGCGCCAGCAGTGTGCTCTTCGCCCTCTACGGCAGCTCCCCGAGTTTCACCACCAAGAAGACCATGACGACGCAGCGGGCCTACACCATTGCCAATCAGTACCACATGACCCACGCCATCGCCATCCTGATCCTCGCCGTGGCTGTGCCGAACCTGAAGGACCTCACCAACAAGCGTGCCGCCTGCGAGTTGTGCCAGGCGTACTGCTGCTTTGTGACGGGGACACTGGCGATGGCGATCCCGCGCTACCTGCAGTGCACCGTGATGGAGAATCAGCGCTGGCTCGGTAAGGTGGCCGCGGTGGGTGGTGCCGTTCTTGCCCTCGGGTGGGGTTGCATCGTGTCCGCTGCCGTGCGCATGGCTAAGGCGTAAGAGGGGGAACAAGGGCATTCAAAGAGTTGTGATCTCTCACGGCGAATCCTATCTAAGCACGTCGCCCATTCCCTGTGACGTCTGAAGATCGGATAAGAAAATACACGTTCACGGTGCGAGCTGCATGGGCGTTTCAGTGGTTGTAGAGGCGTGGTGACTTCTCCGATGAATGCACCCAAGAGCGCCTGCACAATAAAATCACAAAAAGCACCTAGCGCGGATCGATACGGCTACTCCTTTGTTTCGTCACACATGATCGATCACTTGTCAAATCTCGTTGTTATTTTTGCATTTCGCTTATCAACTAACTCTGTGGCTCTCTGTCTCTCTCTTTTTTTTTTTCGTAAGTTTCCACTCTTTGTCTTTTCCCCCACTACAACGAGAACCAACTATTCAACTGTTTCTGTTTTATTTTTACTACTTCCGTCAACCTAATAGCCCTCTGAAGATCAGTCCTTTCTCTGGCTAATTTTGTCTCAACTCTGACTGTCTCTCTCCATCTCTATCTTTGTAACCACTTCCTGTGCAACGATATGCAAATAAGAAGAAAGGACAGGAGCGCAGAGCCTCGACAATTCGATCGGAATCACACAGACCCACAGGTCCCCTTCACGAACCTACGCAGCAGCAGACGCTCCTGTGGTGATTGAAGGGGTCTCCGCGCTTCTGAATTTGCTAGACGCAACATACCAAGAGTCGCCTCTCCCCCATGTGGGATGTTGTGTGTTCAAGAACACCATCACGTCCTGGCAGGAAAATACTGTACGGTTCACCCTGAGACGGCTTCTTTGCATCACCCGCTGCTCAGCCTTTTTGAGTGCTTCACGTCAATTGAATGTGTGACTACTTCCTCTTTCTCGCACCGCACATGGAAAACGAAGGAACACACAAAGCAGCCGCAAAAAAAAAAAAAAAAGGAGCCCCACAACTCGTTTCGCCCTTCTTCTCTTTATCGCATCCACGCAGACATTTCTTCTGGTATTAGTCAGACAAAGAAAAAAAAAACAATCCATCGAAACACTCAGACAGACCATGTGCGCCAACGTCCACACCGCCACAACGGCCCTGCCGTTCCAGCCGACCTACCTTGCTGTGGCCGGCCTCGTCGGCCTCAGCAGCATCGTGTTTGACGGCGTCGGCCTCCTTCTCAAGGCCAACGTCCCCGCACGCATCAAGGCGAGGCTCCAGGGGCAGCCAGACCCTGGCACTACCGCCCCGCTCACCGACAAGCAGCGCCGTGCCTGGGCAACCGCTAACCAGTACCACCTCACCCACACCATCGTTGTGCTGACCGTGGCGTGGCTTGCGGCCGTCGCCAAGGGAGGAGCCGGTAGCCTGGCCAACATGGAGAACGCCGTTTCTGCGGATTATTTCCGCAAGGGCTTCTATCTGGTGCTGGCGGGTGCAGGTGGCTTCGCCGCTTCGATTTATCTGCTCGCGATGGGACTGCCCAAGAAGGCGAACATGATTGTGGGCCCTGTCACGCCGACCGGCGGGCTGATTCTGGTCCTCGGCTGGGCGAACGTGGGTCTTGGTGGCCTCTTCTGGTAGGAGGGGTTATGTGGTGAGGTGCACTATCTCTCTCTCTCTCTCTACGCGTGGTGGTCTTCCGTAGATTTCCGCAGCATATTCTTTTTGACTCCCGTCTTTTCTTTTCAGTTTATTTCTCACCAACTACTTCTCTTCTTCCCTGTTTGGATTCACCGTCAAAAATAATCAAGCACTATTGGCTTTTCTGCGTCAATCTTTCTCCACTAACGGCTCTTATTAACCGTCGGACAAACAACGCTCAAGGATTCCAGCATCAACAACAAAAACTACTACAGCGGTCAAAGGAAAAAAAAGAAGGGATACAGACAGCGTTCGCTTTATCACTTTCCTCTTTATCGTGCGCGTCGTGCTGACCCTCTTTCTCCCCTCTCGGTCGCCAGCTCCTTCCCATTATCATGATTGTCTGTGTTTTGGTTTTTCTTCGATCTCTCTTTCACCAACAACTCCAACACTCGTTAACCCACTTCAACTAATATCAGACCTACCCTAGGTACAACATCAAAAAAGAAACTGTGAAGAAAGACATCACCACACGAGAGACGCGAGACCTCCCCCTCCTCCTCGGATACATGAGAAGAGGCGTTTGTCAAGCTATCCGTATAGGCGAAACGATGCTCAACACTGTTCTTGGGGCACGGTAGGCCCTTCCTCGCTACACCTTCCGCCTATTCATCGTGCCGTCAGGTAACGGTGGAGTGGTGAAGGCAAATGCTGGCAAGGTACTCGAGGAGAAGTCGGTACAATCCTAAGACGGAGCGTTTGCGCTTGTGTTTCCACGCAAGCATACCCCACTCATCTTCCTCTTGCACACCCTGTGCTCCCCCTGTAGCTTGCTCTTTCTCTCATTCTCCTGTGTGCTCGCGTCGGTGCACACATTTCCCCGCACTCACACGAGTCCCTGATACCGCTTTTTTAAGGACCAGATCGTGCGCTAGCTGTGTGTTGCACCCCTCCCCCGCCCCCCCCCCCCTCCCGTTGCTTTCTCGTTGCCCCCTGCTTCCTCGTTTAACGTTGTCATACCCTTTGCTTGCTCGTTTCCCTCTTTGTTTTTTTTTTTTTGTTCGTAACATACACGCGCACACACGCCTTCCATTACCGTATCGCCACCACCCGCAACGGAAGGCCAACCCTGGACAGACGGACCTCTCGTCTTTCTTTCCTCCCTCATTTGCTTGTTACCGTCTGCGCACCATCCGTCACGGCTTCCGTAACGCACTCGATGCCAGCACCCGCAAGCACGTGGAACGGCACCACCACCACCGTTCACGTGGAAACGGCTGAGTCTGGCATGGAGTCCGCCGTCGAACGCCGTGAACGTCGTCTTGACGACATTTGGGGAGCCGAGCCCATCTACCAGACACAGCCAGAGGACCGGCAGCTCGTCACCTGCTGTGGCTGTGGGGATGTGAACAATGAAGACGAGGCGGGTAGTCGCAGGGGTGCTCCGTGCCAGCTGCGCATCCCTAACCTCTTTAGTGTGTGCTTCTTCTCGTGGTCAGGGGACTTGGTGTACCGCGCTGTCAAGGAAGACCTCGAACTGCCAGAGATGCTCGGCCCCATCAAGGACTCTCGTGCCTACGCTTGTGGGAAGAAGCTGTCCTTAGCGCTAAATACACAGTGGGGTGAGCGCCACTGTTGGGACACATTCATTGGCACCTCGGTGACAGTGTCTCGCAGAGACGGAGATGCCAGTCAAGAAAGCGGCCGCACCGCTCGCGTCGGGGTTTTGTGTTTTGTGGGCACTGTGGCGAGTTACAGCGAGCCGGTTCACCACGGTGGAGAGCCCGAGGACAACGACGACTCCCACAGCGAGCCTAACCTCGATGCCTCTGCGCGTGCGCGTCGCCAACAGAACCGCAGTCGCGAGCGGCAAATTCTGACGGAGCGGCGGCAAGGGAAGCGATTCGCCGCCCACTCGCTCTACGCCGGTGTCCTGTGGGTCCAAGACGCCATGCATGGGGGTGCGTCCATCATCGAACGACAACACCGCCATGGCATTGCGCAGGACACAAGCAAGGAAGGTCCGAGTTGCCCATTGCGCCGCGGTCAAGACGCCTACGCAGAGGCGACCGCGACGTGGCTCAACGAGGAATCCCTGGAGCGGCTGCTTCCCACAGGGAGCAGTGTCCGGCGTCTCCTTGCCCACTGCACGGCCACCTACGAACCTGTCGAACGAATTCTCTTCTTGCCCACCGCAGGCACAACAGGAGACCATGACACCACCGCGGCAGAGGAAGAGGAAGCCGATGGCGCGACCGGCAGAGACAGCATCGAGCACCGCGGGCTGCTGACGGGTGTGCAACGAGGCGGCGCGCCGTTTGCGCGTCCCGTGCCACGTTCCATGTCCCTCCTCCGCGCGCTGCTCAGCTCCCTCGGTGGGCACTTGTGGCGCCTTGGCTACTGGCGCGTGCTCGTGGACGTGACAACGCTGGCGGCCCCCATGGTCCTCAAGGCGTACATTCGCTATCTGAATCAAGAACAAGTAACGGCCTCCAACGCCACGGGCGATGACAGTGCCTCCGCCGACAGTTCGAACCACACGCTGCTCCCTACTGTCATGGGGTTCTTGCATGTCCTCGGCGTGGCACGAGGCAATGCGACGGATCCGGACAGGGATAACAAGGGTGATCCCTGGGGGCTCTGGGCTCTGGACGACTGGACGCAAGGAGTCGTGATTGTCCTGCTCTTCTTCCTCGTTTCGTTTGTGCACAGCGTCTCTTTGCAGAAATACGCGCAGCTGTGTTACCGGTGCTTCTACACCTACCGCTCTGCCATCTGTGCCGTGATTATGGAAAAGGCCTTGGCGATTGAGGCTCGGTCCCTCTCCCTGCCCGGCCTGCACGCCGGCCGCATTGTGAATATGCTCACCAATGACGTGGAGCAGCTTGAGCAAATGTGCATCCTGTTTTGGCCGACGATTGTGGCGCCCTTTGAGGTGGGGTTCGCCATGTACTTCCTTTATCGCCTGGTGGGCTGGGCTGTCTTTGCCGGATTTGGGGTCTCCGTCTTCTTTGTGCCCGTGCAGCTCTGGCTCACGTACAAGGTCTATCGCTGCTACGCCGACCTCGCACGTGCCAGTGACGCTCGACTCAAGGAAACCAACGAATTCCTCGGTGGTGTGCGCGCGGCAAAGTTCATGTCGTGGGAACCAGTCTTCCTCGCAAAGATCCAGGCCAAGCGCGATGTCGAAATGAAGTACGTAAAGCGAGCGCAGAACCTCTTCACAGCTATCTCGTTCGCCACCGACGCGCTTCCCTCTATCGTGACGGCGACCATGTTTGCCGTGTATTTTTTCTCCGGGCATTCGTTAAGCCCTGAGGTGATTTACCCTACCCTCTCCCTCGCGTCGCTCATGTGCCTCCCGTTCCGGCTGCTCCCCATGTACGCCAGTTGGATGTCGTCCTTTGCCGTCTCTATGGGCCGCCTCACCACGTTTCTGGAGCGACCCGACGCCGACGACAACGAAAGGAACGGCGCGCAGTTTCTCTGCGACGTCCTACAGCGTGCAGCACAGAAGCCGCCACGGGGAGCGGCAGAGGTGAACGTGCGAGCCCTCAACGCCGTCGAGTTCCACAACGCCACCATCACGGCTTACGCGGCAGAGCCTCTCCCGACCGCGACTCCGTCAGAAGAGGAACGCGTTGAGCGTGGCGTGCGTGCATCGCAAACAGGTCATCTGCTCCCGTCTGCGTCTTCCTCTCGGCTGGATGCAACCATCGGAGGTGGCGACGAGAACCCAGATGTCCATTCGGATCCGCAGCAACCGCATGAGCAACAGCAGCAATGCTACCTGAAACCCGTGAATGTGCTTTCCAACATCACCTTGAACATCCCACGCGATAAATTCACGGTTATTATTGGCCCTACCGGCAGTGGGAAGTCGTCGCTGCTGATGTGCCTTCTCGGCGCGCTGGAAGTGACGCAGGGCTCCGTGCTGCTGCGGGATAACGACACCAGCAGCATCGCCTACGTGCCCGAGAAACCGTGGGTGATGGACGCCTCCCTGGAAGATAACATTGTCTTCTTTGACAACTTTGACCGTGCCCGCCTGGATGCGACGCTCACGGCGACGCAGCTGATGGATGACCTCCCCGCCTTACCCGACGGCATCGCCACGCGCGTTGGCGAGAAGGGCATCACGCTGAGCGGTGGCCAACAAGCACGTCTCAGCCTCGCCCGCGCGGTGTACCCGCCTGGCAAGGAGCTCTATCTTCTCGATGACCCCCTCTCCGCCCTCGACCCGCGTGTCGCGCAGCTCGTTGTGCAGCAGTGCCTGCTGGACATGCTGAAGGGCAAAACGCGCGTCTTGGCCACTCACCAAACGCACGTGGCGCAGTACGCTGACTTTGTGGTGGTGATGGCGGAGGGCAAGGTTGAGTTCCAGGGCACCTACGCGGCCTACAAGACGTACGCCAGGAGCAGCACGTACCGCGGCCGCCGCAGCGGCTTCGTGGAGTACTCTGGCTCGATGCTGCCTGTGACACAGCCGAACAGCACCGTAGACTTGACGTCTATGATTGACAGTGGTGTGGGGTCGCCTGTGGGCGTGCGGAGCTTCTTGAAGCAGCCGTCTCACTCCACGGCTCTCTCTCAGGCCACAGCGGCGGAACAGGAGGAGGACACGGAGGGAGACCAACAACAAACACCTTTACAATGCGACACATGGGAAACCCCCACCGCTCCCGAGGCACACGCGATCGTCCCTTCGCAGCCGTCAACCGCCATGACGGCAGTGTGGGACATGACTCAAACAGACGGTATTCAAAGTGCGGCGGCAGCCACCGCCCCCAGTCTCATGTCCCCAACCCTCACCGCCGCCGTCATCGCTGACCAGGACGCCGTCACTCCGATGGAGCCCCACCACGCGGACGACGCAGAGCGCCACGTAACATTCGCACCGGATGTGACAGGTGGAACAGCAGACTCTCAGCCCCCGCGGGGCGTCAAGGCGATCCTGTCCATGGCAGATGAAGAGGAGCGGGCCCGTGGTGCGGTGCCTTTCTCCCTTTACCAACGCTACATTACCGCATGTGGAGGTCGGAACGCCGTGCTGGCTTTTGTGTTCGTCTACATCTTTTCGGAGTTGCTGATGGTGTCCTCTGGTCTCTGGCTGTCGTACTGGTCAGCACACGCGGACGCACCAAACCCGGGGAATCATACAGCCGAGGGAAACACCTCGGCGTGGTCGTCATCCTCTTCGTCTGCAGCCCCCGACGATACCCGTGGACATGGGATTTCCGAACGCACCAGCGTCTACATATACCTTGGGTGCGTGTTGGCCGGTGCCCTTGGTGTCCCACTTCGGTTTCTCGTCTCGTTGGGGTACCTGCGTCACGGCAGCCGCGTCATTCACGAAAACCTGCTTGTCTCCATCTCCCGCGCAACCCTCACCTTCTTTGATGCCGTCCCCCATGGTCGTTTGCTGAACCGCTTTTCGCGTGACATTCGACTCATTGACGGGCAGCTGCAGACCTCTGTGGTCGTCTTTGCCATGAGTGCCGTCTACCTCTCCTCCAGTCTCATCATCATGGTCGGCTCGCAGCTCATGACCATCTTCATTGTGGTCCCCTTTGCCATCGTCTTTTATCGAATCACCCTGTTCAACTGCGCCATGGTGCGGACGCTGCAGCGGCTCGATAACGTGGCGACCGCGCCCGTCGTCTCCGCCCTTCACGACATTCTGGGCGGTCGCTGGACCATCCGGGCGTTTCACCGCACATCAGAGATGCTCTTTGACGCGTTGCAGCGCATCGACACCAAGTTCAGCTCTTCGTACACCATCGTCGTAGGTCAGGTGTGGGTCGCAGTGCGGGTGCAGCTCCTCAGCGTCACCCTCCTTTCCAGCGTGGCCTTCCTTGGTGTTCTGTCCCGACACGTGGCATGGGTGCACATCAACCTGGGCTTGATTAGCCTCACCATCACTAACGCAAGCGGCTTCATGTCCGTGCTCTCTCGTCTCATGGACGCTGCGGCTGCGCTGGAGGCGTCCATGAACAGCGTGGAGCGTGTGACGCACTACACGGACAATGCACCGCAGGAAGGAGGCGGCTTCTTTCGCGACACCGACACAGACAATGAACGGACACGTCGCCATGAGCGTTTGGACCTCCGCAGACGTCGTGGGGAAAGGACCGCGCAGCACCGCCGGCTTAATCTGCACGAGCGCGACCATGACGACGAAGAAGGGCGCTCGGGTGCTCCCAACAGCCTGGCGGCACAGGCCTCACCCCTACCAGCGCGTGGCTACAGCGCCACCGCTGCCGCTGCTGCAACGAACAGCGCGGTCGGCAGCCTTGAGCTTCAGCACGTGTTCCTCCGCTACCGCGCGGGGCTTCCACTGGTGCTGCAAGATCTCTCCTTTGCCATCCGCCCAGGGGAGCGGATTGGTGTCGTGGGCCGCACCGGCAGCGGCAAGTCGTCTCTGATGCTGATCCTCATGCGTCTCATCGACATCACCGCCGGCTCCATTCTTGTCAATGGACGCGACGTGCACAGCTATCGACGCGTCGAACAACTGCGACGCCTTTTCGCTATTATTCCCCAGGACCCTGTGTTGTTTGACGGCACCATTCGAGGGAACCTGGACCCCTTGCACGAGCGCACCGACGCCGAGGTCATGGACGCACTGCGGCACGTTGGGATGGAGAGCACGTGTCGAAGGGCCGCAGGAACCAGTGGGGTTGTCGCGGTCGGAAGGGGCAGACCCTCCGCCACCCACACTGCTGCCGCCGTAGCGCTCGCCGCCCCTGTGGCAGAGGGAGGTCGCAACTTCAGTGTGGGACAGCGGCAGCTTCTCTGTTTGGCTCGTGCGCTGCTGCGCAAGGAGAGCTGCTTTCTTCTCATGGATGAGGCAACCGCCAGCGTGGACGGCGCCATGGATCAGCAAATCCAGCGCGTCGTACAGCAGCAGTTCCCGCGTCACACCATTCTTTCCATCGCACACCGCCTTCACACCGTCGCGCAGTACGACCGCATTCTCATGCTCGATGCCGGGCGGGTCGCCTGCTTTGACACCCCAGAAGCTCTCATGGCTGGTGCGTGTGAGGTCGGTAAGAACGGAGGGAGTGTAGCAGCCGAATCAACTCTGTCGCCCTTCGCTCAGCTAGTGCGTTCCATGGGACCAGATGCCACCCGAATGTTCATGGAACGGGTGAGAAACGGGAAAACCGCGCCAGAATAGGGCAGTCGCTCATATCCCCTATGGTGTTCTGCTCAGATGCGTTGGAGACGTATGATGATTTTTTTTAAAAAAAAGACGAACAGAGTTGTGGGAGAGACATCACGCCTTACCTCTTCTCTACCAGTGCCGAAAGTTCTGCTCTCTCGATGAGGTGCATCCACGCCGGCCGGCAAGCACAATTGCTTTACCTGTTTGTTTGTTTGTTTTCGATCTCATGAGTAGGTCGCGTGTGGATGTTTTCCTTCCTCGCAGCTCTCTCTCCAAATCGTGGACATCGTGAACGGTCGTTCGATGCCGCAGCTCTCCCCCGCATCGACTGCGCGCCCTTTCACCCGCTCCTCGGGCCTACTTCCTCTTTGCTGCTGCATCTATCGCATCTTTCGTTGCATACAATACGGCTCCATGAGAGCACAGTGCATCTTTTTCTCCTCAGCTTTTTTCTTGTTTTTTTTTTTTTTTTTGCTGTCATGTCCTACCTTGCTAGCACAATGTTGTTGAACTTCTCTACTTTCACCTCCACTCACCCCCCTGCACCCTTCACGCCAACGTGCACTTGTCACGTGCACTGCTTGCCACCTCCAACACAGCGGAGCTTAAAGAGAAACAACAACGAATCATGTGGCACGTGAGAGAATCGCTTACATACACTTGAAAGTTGAGATTCCCTTCCCCTTCCTCAGGACGAGGGAGAGTCGTCTTTGTCACCAGAGGTGTAAGAAACGCGTTCCTGGCCACCACTCGGCAGTGTGTGCCTCCACTGTGTTGCTGATCCGTCTCACCCTAGTGAGCTTCGAAGCCGAGAAACAACAAAGCGTCGACTGCTTCTGTTTCATGTCCTCTCTCTCTGCCTCTTTTTACACTAATGACTGTTGCTTGGTCTTTCATAGAGTACCCCCGTCATTGTCCTTTCACGTAGGGAGACATGAGCAAGACCGATCGAGCCCTCGCAGGGAAGAGCGTGTGTGACGGCCGCTACCGCCTCTCCCTGCGTGTCGGTGCGGGCAGCTTTGGTGAAATATACAAGGCGGTCGACATACAAACCAACAATCTAGTAGCGGTCAAGCTCGAGCGAGCGCGGTGCACACATCCGCAGCTCCTCAGCGAGTCGCGCTTCTACTCCTTCCTTGCCCAAGGGGCAGCAGGGTGTCCTAGCGTGGCAAACTTTATTCCCCACGTCTACCAGTACACGACGGAAGGGGACTACAATATTCTGGTGATGGATCTCTTGAGCGACTCGCTCGAGAACCTTCTCGAGTACTGCAATCACCGCTTCTCTCTAAAGACGACCCTCCTCTTGGCGGACCAAATGGTTTCCTCCTTGGAGTACGTGCACAGCAGATACATTCTCCATCGCGATATCAAGCCCGACAACTTCATGATGGGCGCCAACCGTGCCGCTAGCAAGGTGTACCTCATTGACTTTGGTCTCGCCAAGCGTTACCGCGTGCCACGGACCAATGAACACATTCCTTATCACGACGGCAAATCGCTGACGGGCACGGCGCGCTACTGCTCCGTCAACACGCACCTTGGCATCGAGCAGAGCCGCCGCGACGATCTAGAAAGTGTCGGATATATTCTGATTTACTTTTTACAGGGCGAGCTCCCCTGGCAAGGCCTCAAGGCATCACAAAAGAACGCAAAGTACGCCCTCATTGCGGAAAAAAAGATGTCAACGCCAGTGGAGGAACTGTGCAAAGGGCTGCCGATTGAGTTTGCGTCGTACATCAACTACACCCGCGCACTGGAATTCACAGAGAAGCCAGATTATGGGTACCTCAAGGCTCTCTTTCGCAGTTTGTTCCTCCGTCTAGGCTACCAACGAGACTTCGTATATGACTGGACGGTACGGAAACGCCAGGAGGCTGCCATTGAAGCGGAAAAGCATTCCCGTGAGAACGCTGCGTTGCGAGCGAATGGCACTACGGCGCAGAACGGCGCCGGCGCGGCCCTCACCTGTGCCGCTGCATCACCCAAGTGACCACGGTACGCATGGGTAAGGGGCACTGCTGAGAGTTTCAAAAAAAAAAAAAAGGGGGGGTCGCTAAGGTGATGGGAAAAGGAAGTGCAGCTGTTCCCAACGCTGCAGAGGTGCCCGTTTTTTGTTTTCTTTTGCGCCTTGATCCTTCCTTTTTTTTTTTCCTTCCTTCCCCCTCTCTCATTCGTCCACGAATTGCTTGCAATGATGACAGCTGATGAGGAAAACTTATTCCCAACCTACCTTATCAGTCTCCTCTTCGGCCACCAGCTGCTTTCAATAGCAGCGAGGAAACACACACCTGTAAAGAACAAGAAAAGAAAGGAAAGCTTCGGAAGAGAGCCTGAATGGATTCACGAGATCTCTGAGCTCCTCACAAGCTGCGTGCGTTTGCGGATCATTTCCAAGACAACAACCATCCATCCCATTACTTGCCACCCTCGTTGCTGCACCGCACCCATCTTTTCTTCATGGAGGGCAACGAGGTAGGTCACATGGGTGCGGGTCTGCGTCAGTGTTCGGCCTAACATCCACTCGGCATGGGAGAAGCCGTATCGGACCCGTACTGACGAGGGACGGGGGAAGCTGCCGATTCACGGAAACGGGTATCGGTTCAACGCCCACCCATACATCCACAGCAGCAAACGAGTTGCCACAAAATAAAATCCTCTTCGCACCTCAAGTTGCATACGAAAAGAAAAGAAGTTTCTAAACCAATTATTCTAATTTTTTTCAGCGATATAATACCTCTTCACATACAATATTTACACAACCACGAAAATACACCTTTACACCCACACACACAAAAAAAAAAAAAAAACAGAAAGCATGCTGCTCACTGGCTGCCTTCGTGTTCAGCTCTTTGCCACAGGCATGTTCGGCCTCACAGGCGTTGCCCTTGGCGCGTACGGCTCGCACGGCCTCACCGGAAAGGTCCCCGCCGACCGCCAGGCCTCCTTCCTGACAGCCGCGCACTACCAAATCATGCACAGCGGCGTGCTGGCTGCCATCATCGCGCTGCGCTTTGGGCTGCTGGCGTCGGGCGTCAAGGGTGCGAGCGCCCCCGCGGTACGGGCCCTGGAGGCCGCCTTTGGTCTCATCTCTCTCGGCATCATTGGTTTCAGCGGGATGATCTACTGCAAGGTGCTCGGCGGCCCGTCGTGGGTGGGACCGATTACGCCGATGGGCGGCATGGCCATCATGGCCGGCTGGGCTGCGTTTGCATCCACCGCCTTCCTCCTGTAACCCTCGAAGTTCCCTATTGACCAACACACTTCTTTTGTTTGTTGGTTGGTTTGTTTTTTTTTTCTTTCCTGCGTTGTGAACAGGTGCCTCTCTCATCCTTCTGTGTCTGTCATCGACTTCTTGTTCACATTCCCTCTTCAAGTTATTCTCCTGTGTTTGTTTACTCTTCTCTTGAAGACGCTATTCAGACACTTCAAGAAGTACTCCGAAACAACGATCACCCACGCAATGAAAGAATACTAGAAAGAAGTATTTCCAAAGATCGTTTCACGGAAGGGACAGTCGCCGGCCCCTCTCCATCGCTTGCTATTCTCTCGCAGTTATCTCAAAGGCGACGTAGGTAATGCATAACGATCCACACACGCATTTTCTCTTTCTCTCTTTCTCTCTCTCTTTCTGGCTGAACAGCTTAGCCCGACGGAACCCGTTCGTATCTCTTTCCCAAGAGGAGTCCTTCACAAGCATTCAACCGTAGCCTCACCACACAGAGCGCCCACACCTTTGTAGGAAAAACATAAACAGAAACAAACAGAAACAAAAGGGAAAGCACGATTTCTATCATGTCCAAGGCAACAGGCGCTACTGCGGCACCTGCCTCCGGCGCTGACCCGATGCTGACGGGCACCTATCACCAGGACGAACGAAAGGATTTCCCAGACTCTAGCGCACAGCTCGATGACTTCGAGCGCCGCTTAGCGTCGGGCACCGCGGCCCACAGCCCTCACCACAAGGCCAGCGGCGCTCCTGCGGCTCACGCACACACCGCCAACGCCTCCGCTGGGCAACAGAAATCCGGCCCGCATCCCCCTCCAATGCGTGGCAGCTTTGCACAAGCATCGGCCCCTAACCACAAGCCACGCACGGCGCACCGCCGCCTGTCCGAGGAAGAGCAGACGGACGGGATGGAGAAGGCAGAGGAGGTGCGGGAGGTCCGTGCCCTCGGTCACGCACGGGGTGATGCCGACGACAGCGACTAAACGCAGCGCACTGTATGTGCGTGTCGGAGTGTGGGAGGCGCGTGCTCTGTCGCCATAAGGGAAGAAGATTGAAACCCGTTGACAGGCATGATTGGCGTGGACTATCAGCACGCTATACTTGGCAGAGAAGTCGGATGCGTCTCTCGGCCTGTGGAGACCTCATGCGGAGGTCAAGAGGCATGGTGGCTAACAGCAGCTGTCATGTTAACGCGCACACACACTCCCTTCCTGATTTTCACCCGTCTTCCCGGCTCCAACCGTTCCCCTGAGAACTTCTTCTATCTCTATTCATGTACATAGCCTATTATATCACCTTTGCAACCTCACAAGGGAGACCCGCACGTGCCTTGTTGCATCTCCTGTAACGCCCCACATTGTCTATTCCCTGTGAGACACCTCTGCGCGTCTGTTTCATGCAAGAAGCCGATGGAATGCACACGAAAGCGTACCCCAAAAGAAAAAAAGAAAGCGTGAGCCAACAACGAGCAAAACAAGATTCGGCCATGGAAGGGGCGGTGACGACACTCGAAGGCTTGTAATCTATACAATATCCCCTGCGGCACGATACTGCTGAGGCTACTATTTTCTTCGGAACGAATGGAAAGGATTGTGGCTTTTCGAGTAGCACCACATACGGGAGGGGAGAGGGATGGGGGGCTTTTCTAATCACCGACGCATTTCTAATCGTTAGCGGTTGCCCTCTATACTCAATGAACGCGTATCATGTTGGCTATATCCCACAAAAATGGAATCACTCCTTGCTTTGCCCTTCTCTCTGTGACGTCACACGTGTTACCTCCTGTGCCGAACACGATGTGTAGGTATAGGTAGACTCAAGAAACGAGCGTTCGACAAAATTAAGACGCATCCTTCCCTCTCTCTTGAGCCGAGTGCAAATCCCTTCCAACAAGCCTTGGAAAGGAAGTTATCACGCCCTGCAACGAAGGAAGAAAAAACAAAGGAAGAAAACCTTCAATGGTTTAAGGCTCTTCACCTCCTGTGATATCCCAGAAAGTAAAAGCATATATATATTTAAGCAGAAACTCCCACATCGGATATTCTCGCCAAGTCCCCTGTGAATCTCTCTATTGATATTACTCTTGTTGTTACTATTATCATTATTACTACCAAAGTACTGCTTCTATCATTATCTTCTTTACACGGTTCCTCTCTCTCCCAAAGCCTCTCTACTCCTTTGTTTCTGTTTTCTCGCATCTGTCTTCTTTTGTCTTGTCCTTTTTCTTTTGGCCTCTGTGTGCACGCAACGGTAGCGGAGCGCAAAGTCCATTTGTTGCTTTGAAGGAACATTCCGCCTCCGTGCCATCTCAAACATTTATTCCTTTTGCGTGACAAAGGCCCGCACTTGTTTGCTTGCACTTCGCGGACACAGTTGTTCATTTGTTTGGCTTACGAGATACGCTCACACACGCATTGGACAGGAATCAGCGTTCATCGTTGCTGCCTTCTCTTTCTTTCTTTCGCTCGTTGGTGTTTTGATTCTGCTACTGCTCTTCGTTCGTTATTCAGTTTCTCGTTCTTTCTTTTCCAGGCAACAATCGGTACTACCGATTCATTGCTTCCGCAATTCGCACGTCTCTGGATATCCATCATACTCGAGTTGTCTTTTTTTATCCTTTCTTTTTATTTGCCTCACCCGCTCTTCTCTTCTCTTTTTTTTTCTCCAGTGTAAAATAGCGTGACGCAGATCCGCTTCCCATAAAAGCTGTTCATCTCTTTTTCTTTCTTTTTTTTTCCTGCTGATAGTTTACCGACGCTGTTTTTTCCCCTGTCTCCCTACAACTCAGGTATCTGTGATCTTCGTTGAACTCTCTTCACAACAGCTTCCTCTCTCTCTCTCTCTCTTTCCCGCAGAACAGTCCATTTTCCAGACCGCACTCTTTCCGCTTTCACAGCCTTTCCTGTCATCAAAAAAAAAAAAAAAATCTTTGCTGTTACGCCGTTTCAGTACCGACACGTTTACTTTACGAATAAATAAAGAAACGGAAGGAATCATACATTCTATTTATATCCCCTCATCAAAAATCGTTTTTTTTTTTCTTGCGCGTTCACCCTCTCTCTCTATCTCTTTGCTTTTCTTTTTTACCTTGAGCGTTCGTGTGCGCCTGTAGCTAATTCCAGAGTAGCGCCGTTGTTGTTGCTTCAGCCCTCCTCTATCAGCAGTCCACGCGCACACGAGTTGCACGACCACAGGAACCAAGGCACCCCTAGCAAAGGCAACGGTCCCTCCTTCGCATGAAGCTTTCTTGCGTTCCGAAAGCGGCTGCAAACGAGGACTCCGAACCACTTGTGGAGACTGGTAACCCAGAAGTCTTACAGCAGCAGGCCGCGGCGTCATCACTGGCGACCGAGGCCACTCAATGTACCGAAGCTGCAGGCAACAGTGCCAGCACGTTTGAGACTTTCACGCCGTTCGCAGCACGGCCACAGCCCCCGCAGCACTCGGCGCACGCGCGTCAACGTGCACACACAACCTCTGCAGGCTTGCCCAACAACAGCAGCAGTGACAGCAGCAGCAGCAACGCGCTGCACACAGATCCTGTGAGCTCTCCCTTTGGGGTAGAGCGAAGGGTGTCTTCTGCCACACACACGTCACGCCTCATGCAGCGCGGAACGTCTTTGTCCAGCACGCTCACAAGCCACCATGCGCAGCATCCCGGTCCGCAGAGCCTCCTCCAAGGGAATCGTAGCGAATCGGAAGTCTACGCAACGGGCGAGCAGCCGACACGTCCGGTTGACCGCTCAGAACACCCTCCTAACGACCAAGGAAGCCTGCGCGCTGACACCTCGTACGACGCCCCTGCGCGGTACTTTGACTTTGGCTCCCCGTGCACACCCATGCACGAGAGCCATGAGAGCCTGCTCAAGTTTGTGCGGCACCACCTGCCGTCCCGTGCCACCCCCGAGGCGAAGATGCTCTACTTGAAACAGAAGGAGGCGCTACTGGAGCAGAAGGCCAAGGCACTGGCACGGCGGCAGGTGTGGGGCCCTAACTTGGGCTTCCTATCAGACGGGCATGGGGTACTAGTGCCGCGCCAGTGCTGCCCGCAGTGCGGCAACCGCATCATCCCTGTGTCTGCGCAGGAAAGCAGCAGTGGCGGCGGCGGGTTATCCACGACAGGCCACGACAGCTCCTGTGCCTTTGGACTCGCTGCCGCCGCCTCATCCCCTCCCCCGCTCCTCGGCAGTCCAGGCGAGCACACGCAGCAACCACAGAACATGTCAAGGCCACAAGGTCCGTTGGCGACGCTACAGCTGGTGCCGCGGCCCGTCACGCTGCCTTGGTTGGATGACGACGGCGAACCGACTACCGCGAAGTCCTCCTCCCTCGCCGGCCCGCGTGCACAACGAACAGGTGGGGATGGCAACACGGGCAACACCTTTCCGCCGTCCGACAGAAACCGCAACAACGGCGGTGGCGGCATCATGGCGAGCCGCACCGTCACGCGCGTCGTCCGCATGACCGCCTCGGACCACCACGGCATTGAACTCGCGTTTGACCTCACGTTTCGACCAACGGCGAGCAACCCATGCTCCCCGTCGATCCCAGACGCGGACGAGGCAGAGAGGGAGTCCCCCACGCCCGATGAGTTCTACCAGGCCATTGCCCAGGTGCCCTTCGTTCTCACCTACCTCCACGGCGACAACGATCTCTCAGAGGACTCGAGTCGCCTGGCCTACGCCGTCCCAGTGGTCCGCACAGGACCCTCCGAGATAGACAGCGAGAGTGGCGCGGGAGCACAGGGGCGCCTCCTCCGATCCGGTGGCGCAGGGGAAAGCTCGTGCGATGAGCGGTCGCGAGGCCTTGGGGCAGGCGGCGTCAGCTCGGACTTCATCGACGGCGCAGGGAACGCGGATGTCACTGACGCTGCCGCCGATGATGATGGCTTTGGTGACCCTCTCCATTGTGATGGGAGCGGAGCCGCTGGGACGCAGTCCTCGCTCGAGGTCTTGCAAACGGCAAGTATGCTCCTCCCAGATACAGCCACAAGCGTCAGCGGCGCGTACCCACCCTTGAACTCCGGCACGCGGGTGTACGCAGCTGCCACGGCTGCAAAGGGCAGTGAAACGAAAGATGACCACAAGGACAAGAAGCACTGCGCGCTGAAGGTGCAGCGTATGAATCGCAAATGGCGCGTTGTCTTTCCCTTTGTGAGTTTCGCGCCTAGTCCAAAGACGCAGTCCGTTCACGTGCTTTTCGTGTCGCAGGCACCGACAAAGTTTGGCGAGATTGTCGGCCTCGAGGTTCCTGTTGTCATTATGGAGCCCCCGCGCATCAAGGTGCGCCTACAGCAGGCCCCACCCGTGCACCGCGACGCCGCCGATGGTGCAGAAGCGGACGCATTCCACGAAAGCGACCAACAGTCAACTGTTCCGGGCAAGAGACACGAGGATGCCGACGGGCACGGTGACAGCAACCGTCGCTCCGCCCCTGCTGCTGCGCGGCCGTCCTCGCGCGAAGCGTCCTTTTCTCTGCCGCGTCCCAAGGCTCGGAGCCGCTCCGCATCATCCTCAGATGGCAGACGCGGTAGCTCATGGAGCATGAGCGGCAAGAACGACAACGACGCCGACGACGAAACGGATGGAGGAAAGCGGCGGACTGAGGATGCACCGCGGGCGGCACCAGAGAACCTGTCCTTTACCTCCCAGACACCGTCGTTGTTCTGCCAGCTACCCGATGATGCATTTCTGGAGCTGCAGCCAGAGGAGCGAGACGGGGCGATGGATGTGTTGGAACCGGGCACCCCCGCCGTCCTCACTGCTGCCCACCTAAAGCGCATGGAGGAGCAGCAACAGCAGCAGCAGCAGCAGCAGCAGAGTGAGGACGGTGGTCCTCAGCACACCCGCCACAGCCGCTCGGAGACCGCCAACGTTCTCACTATCACTGGCGACCCCCACGAGACCCAGCTCGGTCGCGTGCTGCTCGATATCGAGGCGGACGACATCGTCTTTGACGTTGAATTCTCCATCCGCGCGCAGATTGGCGGCCGACGACCTGTCAGCACCTACGCCAAGGAGTTCCTCCCCAGTGAACTCATTCGGCACGTGCACGTCCCCTCCCCTCTCCCCTCTGGCGACGACGTCAAAGGCGGAGCTCCCTCGCCATCATCGCGCAGTACGGATACCTCAGGGGTGATCAGCACGCGCTGGGTGATCCCGGTGGTGGCACCGCTTGTTATGCCCTTGCCCGTGGCCCTCGGCGGGGCTGCCACGCGCTCTCGCTCCCCCTGCGGCGCCCCTCTCAGTCGCCGAGCCTCTGCGTCCGTCCTTGTGGACCCTTCAAGTCTCGCCGGGAGCCACCCTAGCGACATCACCGGCGGTGTGTCCGCCTCTGGTGCGTCGTGGACGGCGCCGGGCCGACCCCCAACGGTCCCGCCGCTGAACCCGTACCTTAGCGCCGATATGGCGGCGACCACCGGCACTGGCACGCCAGGCCAGGGACCGAGTGACACGGCAGCTTCTGGCACGTCTGTGATCCCGCACCGCTGTCGGCTGGTTCTGCAGGTGGACGTGCGGCTGGCTTCTCTCCCTCGGCAGGTCTTCCGGGAGGTCTTTCCTCTGACGGTGCTGTTCCCCGGGGCCAGCCGCGCCGCCAGCAGCCATTGCAGCCTTACAGGAACGCCGCTCTGCCACCCCACTGTCACTGGGGTACCGCCGCCCTTGATGCTGGACCGTGTCATCGCCTCCGCGGGCACGCGACATCTCAACGTACCTGCCACCACCGCCATCACTTCGGCCCCAACAGCTGCTGGCAGTGCGAGTGCCATGGGCGACAGCGCGCAGCGGACCTCCGATGCCGCAACGCACTCTGATGCAACCGCCACGCCCCCAACAACAGCGGCCGCGGCAGCCTCGAGCTCTCCCGCATCAGGTGTCTCGCTCCCGCATGGCGCGAGTGCCATGGTGGAAGCCGTCAAGAATATCATTCCCCTTCTCCACGTCACACAGCACCCATCCCTGAGTGTTGCCGGCAGTGCGTCGACCCCTGTCGGTCTTGGACCCTTCAACACGACCTCCACCGCCACAGGCGTCGCCACCCCCAAGGCAGGGGGCAGCGGTAAGCGCCACAAGAGCACGTCCCTTGCGTCTGCGAGTAACACCCCGCACTCAGGCCACCTGCGTCTGTCGCGGCCGGCCTCGCGTTCCCCTTCGCCATCGGTCTCGCCTGCCTTCTCCATGGGCAGCATGCGCAAAGTGTCTCTCGCGCACGTCTCCGTTTCCACCTTCGCCATTTGCCGCAGTGGCGCCATCCTGTCCTACTACCGGAACCACAGCAACCCGGACGAGAGCGAGCTTGGCTTCTCGCCGCTAAACGCGATGAATCAGTGCGCGCCGGTCAACTTGCACGGGCTGGAGAAGTTTGCCCTTCTCCTCGCTGACCGCCACAACCGCCATGAGGAAAAACTGCGTGAGGAGCGCGCGCGCAAGGCCGGTGCCGGGTCGGACAGCACCAGCAGTGTGAAACGCAAGCACTCCTCGCGCGACAAGCACCTTTCACAGGATGCTATCTCGTCCCCGAAGCAGGCCTCCACCTTAGGCACCACGAGCCCTGACACAGACGCCGTCGAGAGCGGCGGCCTTCCAAGCGGACGCGTGGAAGTGAGGCAAGCCTCAGAGACGAAGCGGCACCACAAGCACCGTCACAAACACCACTCCCACGCGTCTGTCCACAACGACAGCCGGCAGCACCGCCACACACGCAGCGGCACGCTGGACCGCGCCTCGGAAGACATGGAGCACGCCCTTGGGGCTGGGCGTGAGGGCCTCTGGCGCATTTTTGAGGATGCGATTGGCTGGCGCCTGGAGCGCTCCATTGACGCCAACTACGTCCTGCTGCGGGAGCGTGGCACTTGCCAGTGCTTCGCCTTCCGCATGCGTGGCTCGCGCAGCCGGCACGGCCAAGACGCGTCTGTAGGCGGCAAGCGCATGAACAAGCTGGATCTTGTCGCTGTCGCTTGCTTCGAGCCTGACCTCCCACCCCTCAAGCACTTCGCCTCTTCCGATGGCACGTCAGAAGGGGGAAAGACAGTGGTGATTCGCAAGCCTGTCAAACAGCAGTACCTCCTGTCTGAGCGCGAGGTGCTGACCCTCACCCTGAACGGCGACCTCCTTCTGACGGAGGCCTCCACGATCGAAAAAATCAGGAGCGACGAGGTGCACAGCCCGACAACGCCCACAGGAGCAGAGTCACCCAACTCGGGCGATGCCCCAACACCACTTCACACGGCGACAACGATGGCGTCTCGCACCAGCAGCCCAGGCCTCAGCGCGCCTCAGCAAATCCTCCAGCAGATGCAAAATTTCACACTGCGCGTAGGGCCGACAACGCGGCTTCCGCTGCCCGGTGCGTGCAGCCGCTTCACTGCTTGGATGCTCGAAAACGCAGATAACTATACCCTCATCCTGGTGGCCACAAACGTCTCGGGCCCAGAGAATGCGGGCTACGCGCGGCCCAAGTCGCAGTGTCACCCGCACGAGATCATTGGCGAGGAAGGCCTCATTGTACCCGCGGGAAGTGCGGCAGTCGGCTTCCCGTACCGCAAGGTTCTCGTGTACTGCGTCGAGGAGAAGAGAACTTTGTACGAGTTCCAGCTCGGTATCCCATCCAGCACAGCTCCAGGGTCACCACCGCCGAGTGCTGCAACAAAGGCAAGCAATGACGCAGTGCCGTCGCCTTCTGCGCTGCTCCCGCTGCTCCTCCAGTCCATCTCCGCCTCTATCCGTGGCTTCACCGTGGTTTCTGCACACGAGGAGACGGCCATGATCATTGCCTGGACCTCGTACCAAGCCGATGTCCTCTCCTGCTGCCCCACGTGGTCGCACTTCTCCCTCTTCTTTGTGACGCCGTCCTTTGTGGCGGCCATGAACGCAAAGCCCTCCGCAACCACAGCCGCCTGCAACATCGACGCATCAGGGGACGGTGACGAGGTGGAAACCGAACCGGTCGACCCTGTTGAGGACCTTCTCAGCCCGCTCGGGTTCAGTGCGGGCGGTGGTCCTGCAATGGCCAACGCAACCTCCAGCACCTGGATGGCGTTCCCTGGTGGACCAAGCGCAGGGAAAGAGGATAGTAAATCTATCCACAGCAACACGAATAACAGCACCGAGTCCGAGGCGGGGCTGCTGACCATCCTCTGCGTGTGCCCTGGCGACCGCGCGCCGCACGCGCTTGTTGGCGCGGCGACCAAGGAGGAGAGGGAAAAGACAAACGCGTCGAGCAAGTCGGAGAAGCAGCTGACCGCGCGCTACCCAGAGGAATTCCTCGCTTTCTTTTTGCTCTCCAACGGCTCCATCTACGCCCTCACAGCACCCAAGGAAACGACGAGCACCGCCGGTGCTGCAAGTGCGGGTGGTGCGGGCGCCAGCAGCGCGTACCGTGACGAGGCGCACAACCTCTGCACGTCGCATTGGATGGGCGGTGACATGTACATTCACGTCGATGAAAATGGATCGCCACCTCTGACCTCGCCAAGCACCGCGGGCGTCAGGCGTGACTTTCCGCGTCCCAAGGCAGGCGGAAGTGGGCCTCCCTCCTTTGTAACGAACTGCTCCCCCTCGCAAACCGCCTCGGCGGCAAACACCACGGCGCCTGCTACCAACCAGCACACGACGGCGGACGGGCCCCCAGGTGAAGTGGAGAGTCGCCTACGCGTGGTACGTGTGGGCACCGTCTTCAACGCGTGCTTCCACACTCCCAGTGCAGTTGAGAACTGCGCGATGCGGTACTGCCCGGTGGACCGCGATTTCCTCGATGTCCGCGGGATGCTCTACTTATACGGCACGCATGCAAGCACCAAGGAACTTCTCAAAGACGCCATCGTGGTGGAATGAAGAGCGAATCAACCACACACACATACCCGCACGAGTCACAAGTGCTGCCCTAAAGCCATCTCCAAAGGTAGTACTTGTCCTTCCAGCTTATCCCATTGACAAGTTTTTCTTGCTTTATGATGCCCTGCTAATCTGACTCTTCGCCTGATACTGCTCGTTCTTTTGTTGAACGTGGAAATGATCACAGAAAGATTTCGTCGGATCGCTTGTTTTTGTGTTGCACACGGTAGTTTTTGGTCAGCGCATGCACTTGGCTCGTTGAACCGTTTTTGCCTGTCACCCCACACACGTGAGGGGGCACTCTTGCTTCTATTCAACAGGACGATATGAGCTTGTTGTTTTCGATGTTCGCAATGCGTGAAAAATAATAATCTTTGGCACGCTGGTGACGCATGATACAAGTGGACACAACTCTCATCTGTAGCGATGACTCTGTGATCGACGTGTTTGTCCCTTCTTTTCAACGCTGTTTTCTTCTCTCTCTCTCTCTCTTTCCTTTTCCAAGTTTCCGTTCGCTGGCACGTGTGTGTCTTTGTCCGCCTCTTGGGTTCATACAAAATCTTTATTATCACTATCATTATCATCTTCATGCTTCCTTTGCTCCATTCTTCCTCAATATCTATCTTTTTTCTTTAAAAAACTTCCACTCTCATATGCATGTGAGAAACTAACAGGGCAGAGGTTTCTTTTCGCAATGAAAGTACGATCCTCCTTGCTTTCAACAGCAAGCGCAAGTCTCTGCGGAACAACATTCCTACTACATATATCTCCTAAGCCAAAAAAAAAAAAAAAGGACTCCCGCATGCAAGGGATGACGGCAGGGACACTCGTCAAACAGGATAGTCAAATGCGAGCGTTGAAGCAGCAGGCCCTATAGGGAAGGGTCACTACCATAGTCTCCCACACATTGCTGCCTCGTTGTCTCTGTCTCCAGTCTTGAATCTCGTGACAAGAAACCATTACACTATATGGCATGGAGAGCGTACTTGAGAGTACTCATGTTCCACATGATAATCGTTTATCTATCATTCGCTCTCTTCCGCTCTAACTGTCCTTTTTTGGTTTTCTGGTGCCTGCACTCACTCTCCAATGCGCTCGTTGATGGTGGTGGATGTTTAAACAGTGGCTACTTCTTACTACACCGCATCAAAGGATCAGGAACGATACCACACTACACCTTCCAACAGGTGTAGTGATCCATAGAACCCCAACTCGTAATTATTAATCCCTAGCTTCCTTTCACATACATTAGACCCACGACGCAGCTGCTGCTAACCTTCCCATGTCAAACATAGATGGCGTACCCACGCGGGTCGCCGGACCTCCTTCCTCCTCGGGTAACCATAATGACATCACTGTGGACGTGGACAACATTGTTCGTGACTACTTCACCACTGTGAGCGCCAAGGATGACGATATATTCCAACTCTACGCCGACAATGAGCGTCTGCGGGACCTTGCCGAGACCTCCTTAAAGCGGCGGCAGGACTTGGAAACCCAACTGGCCTCTCAGAACCTTCTCCTTGAGGCCTTGCGGACTGAGATCCAGGAGCACAAGCATCTCCTCGCCGCACAGGAGCAGGAGGGCCACATGCTACGCGATGGCGCTGCCACCCTGCGCGCTGTGCTAGGACAGCCCTCCGCCCAGCTCTCTGTCACCCTCGACGACGTTGTACAAGAGGTACGGCACCTGGTAAACGACCACCTCGAGCTCGAGGAGGCTCTTGCGGCGCTGGACTCCCGTGCGCGGCGCATGGGTCACTCGTATGCACGGTTGCTGCTCGACGAGGAACGGCGTGAGCGGCGGCGGCTGGAGGACGCTGCCCTTTTACCATTCTCCTCGCCTTTGTTTACAGAGTCCTTCAAGGACCTGGAGGTCTTTGCAAGACAAGTGGAGGCCGCGCTGCACCACACACGCGTCGCCGATGCCCAGGCAGCCACAGAGGCAGAAGAACGGCATCAGATGGAGGTTCAGCAGGCGACGCTAAAGAGCACAACGGCCATCCGTGCCCTGGAGCAGGAGAAACAGTGGGCTCTGGAGAATAGGAACGCGAACGCTTGGAGGGAGCTTTTCGATGGGGAGCGGCTGGTGCGCTACGCCAACACGATTGAGACCTATTACTCTCCCCTGATCGACATGCTGATGACGCGTTGCGCGACGTCTGAGAAACAGTGGCACGCGCTGCAGTCGCAGTTGACGGATTTGATGCCACGATACAACGACAGCGAACGATTGCGCCGGCAGTTTGAGGAAGACGTTGCCCAGCTGACCGCTGCGCTGGCACAGGAACGCGAGGCATGCGGTAAACTGCGCCGCCAGCATGCCAAGGATGACGCCCTGCGCAAGGATCTCGAGACCTGTCAAGACCGGCTCCTGTTCCGAGGGAGAGAATTGGACGAGATAAAGGATAAGAACGTTGCGCTGTGCCAGAAACTCGTGGCTCAGCGGCAGCAGTACACGGGAACCGTGAAGGATCTCAGGGACACCGTGGAGGAACTGCAATCGCGTGTGCAGGAGCTTCAGCGACGGAATGTGCACCTCGAGGACCGCACCACGACCCTGCAGGACGAGGCAAAGGTCAAGACCAAACGCGTCGCGGTATTGGAACGGAAACTCGAGGACGCGGCGGAGAGCGTGAGGGCAG
This sequence comes from Herpetomonas samuelpessoai, assembly GCA_030849835.1. NCBI lineage: Eukaryota > Euglenozoa > Kinetoplastea > Trypanosomatida > Trypanosomatidae > Herpetomonas > Herpetomonas samuelpessoai. The sequence goes on from JASAOC010002123.1 coordinate 157,439, forward strand.
CAGAAGCGTCGTGGGCAAAAGAGAAACAGTCGTTAGCGGTGCAGCACGCTGAGGAACAAGCTGCCGCCGTGGCGCTGGCTGAGCAAAGGTGCCTCGCCTTGTTCGACGAGGAGCGGCAGAACATGCAAACACAATTCACAGGCCAGATGGAAGCCCTCACTGCGCAGCACAAGGAGGAAGTAGCAACCCAGGCAGCGGCGCACGCGGCAGGTATGGAGCAGCAAGCACAGGGCTTTCATCTCGAGAAGAGTAGCCTCACGCATGAAATTCAGGAATGGGTCTCTTTGGTCGACAAGCTTCGCGATGAACTCCGACACGCCCAGTCGCAGTTGGCCGCGGAGCAATCCGCACGCTCCGTCTTGGAGGACCAGCAGCGCTCTGAGGCAGCCATGCTGCTGCGCATCACTGGCCAGCAGAAGGACGCCCCTCCAGCGAGAAGCGACAAGCCCGCATTTGCGAAAGAGGCCAATGGACAACCAGTTGGCGGCCCGGCCAATGCTGAGGGCTCCGCCGCTACCGCCACTGCTCAGGAACTTTTGGCCTTTCTGGAGCAGCAGACAAGTACCACATCTGCGCGTCAGCCAGGTCCTCATGAGCACGAAAGCATGACGGCGGTACTGGCCGAACGTGACGCCCTCAAGCGGCAAGTGCATGTACTGGAGCAGGCGTGCCGCCGCAGCGCGACTGTGATTACAGAGCTTCGGGAGGCCCAGCACGCCCTGCAACAACAACAGCAGCGACAACGGCAGGAACTGCAGCGAAGTAGATCCTCCTTTCTTGCTGCTTCTCCTCCACACGGTCAGTACCACTGCCAGCAGCAGGGATCCAAGCAGCCACAGCAGCGTGCAGACGCGCCATCGCCGTGGGTGTCCTCGGTCCACAGTAGTCAGGGAAACATGGGCCAACGGCAGACACACACGCCTCAGCAAGCCCCCGCCATGTCGATGCTCTCTGCCCTCATTGCCGATATGGACGAAGACGATTAAGACCGTGTGACACCGCTCTCTCTCTCTCTCTCTCGGGGGTTCCCGATCTTTCGATGGCGTTTTGGCAGCCCGTAAAAATGCCGACTGCTTTGTACCTTCTAGTGACAAACGTCTTTCCTGTACTACCTCCTAGTACACACACCGCACCGTCTCTTCTTTGCTGTCCTCCCACAATGAAATCAACGTCTGACAGAAAATGGATTCACACGAGGAGTTCATGTAAGAGTCCTCTCACCTTTCGCTAACTTTCAGTTTCGCCCACTTCTGGTCTGAGTGGGGAGGCTGCGTTGAGTTTGTGGCATTGAAATCCTCCAGTGGCATGGGAACTAAATCGTTCTTTCCCTTCCTCCCTCTCTCTCTCCCTACCCCTTTCTCTCTTGTGTTTCTTCACTTTTCGCCGCATCTGAACACTGTACTGTCAACGGATTGCCGCTTGTCCCGCTCAAGCAAGAATATATTATAGAACAACCCATCCTCTGTTCCTGTGTTTCTTAGTGCTGTTTTGCAACATCACAGCGCCATCAAGACCATCACGTTTAACCTGAATCGGGTCTTCCGAAAGGACTGCCAATAATTTGAGATTGATTTACTGTTGTCTCCCTGTGTGGAAACATGACTGATACTGCAGAAAGCGATATTCAGGCGAATGTCTTGGCCATTCCCACCTTCGAGGCCATGGGGCTGAAGGAGGATCTCCTCAAGGGAATGTACAGCTTCGGTTATAAGCAACCCACGGCCATTCAGAAGCGCTTTGTGGTGCCCTTCATCAAAGGGCAAGATTTGGTCGCCCAGGCGTCCTCTGGCTCTGGTAAGACCTCCGCCTTCTGTCTGTGTCTGCTGCAGACATGCGACCCGGCTGTGCGCGAGACGCAGGCCCTCATTCTCTCCCCAACGCGCGAGCTGGCCACGCAGACACAGGACCTCTGCAACAACATTGGCCACCACATGGGCCTCACCGCCTATGCCTGCGTGGGCGGAAAGAGCACCGAAGAGGACATCCGTCGTCTGGAGGCGGGCGTGCAGATTGTGTCGGGCACCCCGGGCCGTGTGTTCGATATGGTGAAGCGCAAGGTGCTGCGTGTGACGTCCCTCAAGACACTAGTGCTCGACGAGGCAGATGAGATGCTCGGCAAAGGCTTCAAGGCACAGATTCACGACATTTACCGTCTCGTGCCGCCGCTGCAGGTGGTGCTCGTCTCCGCCACCTTACCCGCGGACGTCTTAGACATGACAGAGAAGTTCATGACCGAGCCCGCGCGCATTCTGGTGAAGCGCGATGAAATTACGGTCGACTCTATTCGTCAGCACTTTGTCGCCGTGGACGAGGAGAAGAACAAGTTCGACACGCTCATTGACCTGTACGACACCCTCACCGTCGCACACGCGGTGGTGTTCTGCAACACGCGCAAGAAGGTGGAGCAGCTGGCGAAGCGCATGACCAAGGAGAAGTTCACGGTCTCCGCCATGCACGGTGACATGCCACAGGCCGAGCGTGACGAAATTATGCGCAACTTCCGCGATGGCAACAGCCGTGTGCTCATCACGACGGACCTGTGGGCACGCGGTATCGACGTGGAGCGTGTCTCCTTGGTGATCAACTATGACTTGCCTCTCTCGCGTGAGCAGTACATCCATAGGATCGGCCGCACCGGACGCATGGGGCGTAAGGGCCTTGCGATCAGCTTTGTCAAGCGCGATGAGCTGCGGCTGCTGCGCGATATTGAGCAGTTCTATGCCACCCAAATTGAGGAACTCCCCGCAAACATTGGTGAAAACTTCTAACGCAGAAGACGGGAAGAAAAAGAGATGAAAAAAAAGGAAGCGAATGGATGTTGCCTGCGCGAGCGCGTGTGTGTGTGCGTCGTCCTCTTTCCTTTCAGTGAGGCTCCGTCGTTGCCGCCGTGTTGATAAAAGGCGATGGAACCTTGTGATGCAAACGATGGGTACTGTAATAAGAGAAAACAAAAGAAATGCTCGGATAGCAAACATGAGACGGGAGAGATCAGACCAACATGGGGCAGCAGGGGAAGCAATGCGGGCATCGCATGGGCGAAACGACGATACTCCACTTCTTCTTCGACGTGGTTTGACCTTAGTGTGCGACCGCGTCGGCTTATCCCAGATGGCACGTCACTGCTTTCATTGCGACTTCCTTCACTCACCGCACGATGCTGGTGCTGCGTGATGGATAAACGGAGAAGACAACAATGTGTACGGATCCTTCGCGTGTGAAAAAGTATTGTCCATCGAAAGAAGTGTCACCTCATCTGCTCAGAACACCTCTCTTCTCACCTCCACTCTCCTATCTAAGCAGGTCGTTAGTGATTCGCAGCGGTGGCATCAACCGTTTCGACAATTTGTACATATATATTTTTTTCTGTATACTCTCCGTCAACACCAACTTTTGTGCTTGTGTTTGTCTTCTTTGATTCCCTGATACTTCAATTTGAGTTCAAAACCGCCTCCCTCATCTCTAAAATAACACCGTACTCTCTTCCCCCCCCCCTATCTGCGTTTTTAAAAAGACTTCTGAATTCCTTCTCTTTGTTGTACAACGTTGCTATCAGCGTCTTTTCCTCTACCGATTTTTCCCTTTTGTCTTCTACACCAATTTTCCTCTGATTTTTCTTTTTGTTCTCTTGAAACTTTGCTCTGCCTCCTCCTAATCGTAGTGGGGTTTTCCTCCTGTAGCAGTCGTCCGACATCTGTTATCAAATCCTGAACTATCTATATTTTATTGCTGCTCTACAAGCGGTCTACCTCCCCCGTTTTCGTATATTGGTTCTTGTCTTCCTCGTAGCATTACCTCCTTTTGCCTTGACATTGTGCTGTGAAAGCGTTCGTTCTTTTCTTTCTGTCACCTGATCATCGCCCGCAGTGCGTTTAAGGGTTTCCTCGCTCGCTACAGTGGCTTTTTCCCTCTACCCGTCGCTGTCTATATTATCCTCTTCTTTTCTTTCATTTTCTTTTGCGCTTTGCTCTTCATTCTCTCAGGGATTCCTCTTCTCTCCTCTTCCTCCCTTCCACGATTGTTATTCCTTTCCACTCACGCATTCCTTTCCATTCCCCTAACTCTCCCTCTCTCTCTCTCTCCCGCTCTCTGACTCGCTGATATCCTCTCCTTGACGTTTCCCTCCTGAAAACCACACACCAACACACGCTACCACCACCGCGTTATTATTATTTTTGACACAACTTATTGCTGCTAACAGCGACGGTGAGTGGTCTTCGCATCAGAGAGAGAGAGAGTACCAGAGCAGTAACTTCTCACAGTCCTTCAGTCAACCTCTTGGAATTAAATCGATAAGCTTTTTTCGTTGTTGTTTACGCGTACGTAAGTGCGACTTGCTGCCGTCATTCAGGCCTTTATCACCTGAACCACGAGACTTGTTTCTTGTTTCGCTTTCTTTTTTTCTTTTCTTTACGAAGTACCTTTCAACTGCAGAGAGCGTATTCGGTCCTTTTGTCGTATTAGTAGCATTTCCTTTTCTTTTTCTCTTTGTGACACACGGACACACACAATCTCTTTCATTCCCGCGGCCTCTTTATGACAACAGAAAAGCGCGCACACGGAAGCCATTCGTCCCTGTCAGGCAGCAGCCGCAGCCGTCGCCACCCCTCATCGGGTGCCGCCAACACAAGCAGCAGCGGCTACCTTGACGATGCACTCGGTATCGAAGAACCCTTGTCAGCAGCATCGACGGACAAGCTGGATCTGAAGGCTGCCCGGGAACGAGGGGAGGCAAGCCTTGCCACAGTGGCTGCTGTCGTGGATGACGTAAGTGAGCTCAGCGGCCGCACCGCGGCCTCGTCCCGTTCCACGGCTCAACAGAGCAGCGTGCGAGCCGCCACGGGGGAGGTCACCAGCACACCTCGTTCACATCGCAGCAATAAACGTCCGCAAGACCCGTTTCTAAAGCTCTTCAGCTCCGTTGGCAAATCCAAGAAATCTCGCACCGTGAATGGTGAGGAGAGGACCCCGCGGGAGGCCTCACAAGCCCATGAACCCAAGCAGCACGCCGTCTCAACCGCCGCATTCACCACGACACAGGAAGGTAAACCACGCAAGCGCAGCGAGAGCGGCGACCGGGGCGACGTGAAAGAGCCCCGTCGTGGACACGACAGCGTGACGCCCACCAGTGTCGCTGCTGTTCCCGTAGACGGCGCGCGCTTGCAGGACTCGTCACCTCTGCCACTCAGCCTCCCGACCCCTCTGGTCGCCGCGGACAGCGCCTCCTCCTCTTCCCCACTGGCCGTTTCTCGCACACACGAAAGCTCCACACGCTCCACACCGCACGCGTCGTACCCGTCCAACAAGTCGGACACCCCAATCACAACGTCCTTGAGAAAGAGCGGCTCCTTCGCAAGTGTTGGGCCACACGGGGCGACGGCGAGCAGCCTGCGAGGAACCACGTCCATGCCAACGCTAGCCGGTCTCTTAGAGCCCAGCCGTAACGACAGGGACCTCGCCCACGGAAAAGAGGATTCTCTCTCAATGCTCTCCAGCACCGTCACCCGGACTGGCACTTCGCGTCATTCGCGCAGCCGCGGCGGCGGTCACCTACCCCAGCACACATCACAAATATTACTGGCTGACTGGGTGCGCGCTCCGGCTGAGTGCGACTATCACACTGATCTCCAACGCCGGGCAGAGGCCGGCCAGCTGCTCAACACGCCGTATGAGCAGCTTCTCACCCGGTGCCTCGCCGCCGTGCTCGAGCAGCAGCTGCCGTTTGACGACCACCTCACGTTCGGTGGAGACGGAGACGCGGCAGAGGCGCTCCTGCGGAGCATTTCCGCAACCGGGTCATCTGACCGTACTCAGCAAGAGTCAACGCACAGCGGAGCGGCAGCCGCCTCGTTGGCATCCCTCGTGAAAGTGAAGGAGCTCTACGCTGCCTGGCGCGAACACTGGCACGCTGGGGATGATATTGCGTTGGCTAGCAACCGAAACAACCTGGACCCGTACCTTGGTGTGATTCAACATCGGCTAGGTATTGAATGGCGGCTTAAGAAGCTCGAGGAAATCACGCGGCACATCGCAGAAGCATTCAAGGAAGAGCAGACAAATTATCGCCTCCTCGTCCTTGCCGGAAAGAACGGCGACAAGGTTGGGCCCGGTACCCCTCTCAAAGATACGAGGGCCCCTTCAGAGGGCAGCACGGCGCACCGATCTTCTCACCACCCGCAGAACAGTCGCCATCACCACCGATTGAGCCACAGAAGCACCAGCGTCACGGAGGTGAATGACGCGGATGTCAGCAAAAGCAACCAAACCGGCAGCGAAGGGGTGCTGTCTTTGCCAGGCTCCCCTTTGGTGCTCCCCTCGGCCCGAGGGCCCCGGGTGGCGGAAACGTTGAATCCCTCGGGGGGCGGCACCGACGCCGAGGTGAATCTCCGACCGGCCTCCTCCCCGTCACCCGCGCCACCTGCGCCACAGTCTATCCGCGTCATGGCCGCACGCAGCACGGTGCTGTACTGGCATCGCAAGATCAACCTCTGCCAGCTTTTTGAGGAGCTCTTCCTCGACACCGTCGGCATGGCGGCGGACCTTCCCTTGTTTCTTCCCAAAAGCTTTGTAGCCTACTACGCGGCCAAGCGTCGGGGCAAGCGGCTCGGCGGGGTCACCAATGACTCGGACCTCTCCACGCAAGGCTTGCACAGCAACACCTCGCTTTACCACGAGTATGTTCGCCAGAAGGCTCGGGCGCAGTTTCTGCGTGAAAGCCCCAAGGCTGTGTGGCAAGCGGAGTGCGCGCATGCCGAGGACGTCCTCGCCGCACTGCTAGCCTGTTGGCAGCGGCATGAGGCACTTCGTGAGGAAATGCGGGAGTTTGAAAAAATCCACCGCAGGGTCCACGCCAGCTGCCGTGGCGCGCTCGCGGGTTCCTCAGGCAGCAGGATCTCGTGTCAGCGGGAGGAGCACAAACAGTCGGGCGGCGGTGGTAGCGCCCATGCCGAGAGCCAGAACGGAGCGTGGCGCATCACTGGCAAGCCACAGGTGTTCCAGCCATTTTTGGCGGTCGGCCCCGCGATGCCTCCGCCGTCCCTCATGTTCGCGGCTGCCCCCAGAGCACCGTCCATCAGCACGACACCGCGAGGAGGATCGGAGTCACCAACCATGTACACGGTCCTGGAGACCTGTGAATTGGCTGGCGTGACGGATGTGAATTTGGTATTGATGAACACGCTGCACAGCAGCGAAAACGCCGCTGCCGCGGTGGCGGCACTGGACTCGCTCTCACAAGACGCCCGCAAAGCTTTGTCCTGGTACGGAAAGCTGCCACCGGGCAGCAGCGAGGAGGATGAAGTCGACGGCGTAGCTGACGTGACGCGTGGTGCTCTGCTCGGGGAGTACGGAGAAGCGGATGGGGACGAGGAAGAAGAGGAACTTTACTCTGTGCAGAATCTTTCCCCAATCGAGACAGAAGAACCAGAGGAAACGAGGCCCGCCCGCGTACGCGAGGAACTCAGTGGCAGCGTCGCATTCACCAACAGCAATGAAACCAACAGCCACGGCTCCGCGGGGAGTTTTGTCTTTAACGGAAGCATGCGGCGCATCAAGCTTGTCGTCAGCTCTCACCAGCTTGCGGACGATTCTCACCCCACCACTGGCGGCGCTCACGGCGGGCTTGCGGACAGAGGCTCTGGCGTCAGCGGCATACACGGCGCGCCATCGCTGTCGTCATCGTCGGAAAGCGCGAACCACACAGGTAGCCGCCTCCTCGCGCGGAATGCTGGCAGCGGGGAAGCTCCACGGGTCAGGCACGACGCAGGAAGCCATCGCTTCCAACCTGAAAAGCACGTCACCTTTGTGCTGGAGCCCACCGTGTTTGACGATCAGAACAGCCACAGCAACAACTTTCACCAACGCACGAACAGCAACAGCATCACCATGAACGCTACGAAAGCGCCATCCCAATCCTACAACAGACTGAGCCGTATCGGACGGCAAAGCGCCTTCTCTTGGAAGCGCTACAACGATGAGAAGGACGAGGTATCAAACGTGTTTGCCAAACGGCATCGCAGCACCAGCGCCAGTCCTCTGGGTTCCGCCAACGCCTCTGCATCCGCAACAAAAGCGACGACGATGCACCGTGACCCGAATGGAAGCACCAGCTGTACGAACAGCATGGGCAGCAGCCTCAGCATTGGCCGTGACGACGGTGACCTCAGCGCCATTCAGGAGCGTCTGCGGATGCAGCGGCAGAAGGTGCTGCAGCTCTTCTTCAAACTCGATGAGGAGGACGGCGCGCAGCGGCTCGAGGAAGGTCTGCTCGCGCTGCGCCGCGCGGACGCCTCCCTGCGGAAGCAGATGGCCGCCATTAACACCCGCATCCATGAGATCAAAACAAGCTCGAAAGCAGCAGCCTCCTCGTCCGCCGCAAAGTCACATGGTGGCGACTTTCTCAGGGCAACCACCGGAGGAATAGAAGAGGAGGAGGGGTTGGAGGAGCCGGATGCCAAGGCCGCCCTCGCCTTGTTCGCCGCGAAGGAGCGGAAGCGGCGCGAGGCGTTGCGGGGCAGCCTAACAGACACACCATCCATGCCCTCGGTAAGTGCGACGCCGGCGCCGTCCTTGCTTTCACCCTTCCCCGAGGCGCCCCCGATACGTCGTGACAGCGACGACGGGAGCACGGCCGACACGCACAGCTCGCACCGGCATCGGCGCAGTGGTGGCAGCACTCGGTCAAAGGCGTCGTCGTCGGCGTCCTTGAATACCAGCATCACCATCAGTCATGCGAGCAGCAAGAAGAGCACGCAGGGTGGCCGCCGCGGCACGAACAACTCCTGTCCCGTCATGTGAGTCTCGTTACGTCTTTGTCTCTCACAGAAGCATTTTTTTTCTTTTCCTTGTGTGCTGTTGTGGTTTCCTGTTGGTTCTTTGTGGCTTTTTTCACTCTTCCGAAGGAACGCTCTCTTCCTTCGCTCTCCTTCTCCCTCTATCTATCTTCGCATATGTTATTGTGTCTTCGGTGCATGTGTATGTATGTACGTGTTTTTCTCCTGACCCTCTTCCTCCCCTTCCCCCCAACCCCCTCTCCCCGGAATCCCACCCCCACCTCGTCTGTCAGAGGACCTTGGTTCCCTAGTCACCCGACCTTCTCTTTCGCTTTCTTGTAATTCATGGCATTTGTGAATGTGTGTTTGTCCCATCACAGGATCAAGCCGATCTCCTACCAAACCGTTTGTTTCTTCGAGGCCGCGCAAGAAAGACGCGCCATTCCGTAGGGGAGTTTCACGCCGTTTCTTTTTATTTTTCTTTGTGATGTCACTATGGCACGTGTGTCTGCGCGTTGTCATTGTTGCTGTTTTAAACCGAGTAGGTATGCCGAGGGCTAGTTCTACGTGCTGACTTGCTGTTGTTGTTTTTTCTTCCTTTTGAGGTGTTCCCTCTGCATCATCAACAGAATATACGGGAAGCTATCCACTATAAACAACTGCAATTTTCGGTTTCTTCTTCTTCTTTTTTTTTGCCGTGTAAACTTTTCGTTTTTTCAGTTCATCTTCCACCAACGCCAAGGGAGCCAGGCACCGTACAAACACTCGTGCCAAGGGTACAGGCACAACGCAGAAACACATCACTCCCCTTTCCTCCACCACCAAAACCATCATTCCTTGTTGTCAGAAAATGAAGGTCTGCTTTCGCCGACCTCGATTCACTTTTGTCTTCGCCCGACAACGTGCCGGGTGGGCATGGGCACGAGATTCCTGTGATGTCTCATTGGTCCACCGTTCAGCTGAATTTGAAGAGTCCAAGACTTCGTTCCTTTCCTTCCTTTCATTTCGTATTATCGTTTACCGCTTTATATTTTCTCTAAGTCATATAATGCGCGTAAAAGCAAATGCAAACAATACGTGAAACGAGCAATCCCGTCGTATCATCAACGAGCGTAGCACAACATGCCTGCTTACAAGATGCAAACCCACACGCCACGTTCTTCTCCAAGGGATGTTGGCAAACAGCGTAACATGGGCAAGTGTAGATTCCTCCTTCTCCCCCGCCTCCGCGTACCTTCTCGCGTTTGTGTCAAGAGGAAGAGGAATAAAAAGTGGGAAACCTCCACCACATCTTTTCCGCCTTTCTCTCTTTCTCTCTGTCTCCTCTTCCTGTGGTCTTTCATGTACCAAATAACTGTTTAGGGGTGTACTATCGGCTGTACTTTTTTTTTTCTCTATTCTGTTTTGTTGTTGTAGTTTCTTTTTTCCGCAACCGCCACTCACGACGCTTCTTGCGTGCGCGCTGTGTGCTCCCTCCAACCTCACCATCACGCACTCACTCTCACAATCAACATTCATACTCGTGCCTATCTTTTTTCGTTTCTTTTCTGTTGCTCACGTGCACGCACCGGACAGAGGGATCCTAGGCGGTCCTTTTCTTATCTGTGCTTGCGGCAGGGCTTGCCTTTGCCTTTGTGGTATTTGTTTGATTCGTCGCACTTCACTGTGTCATCCTCCACGATTTACACTTGCTCTCTCTCTCTTTTTTTTTTTTTGCGTTTTCCCTTTGCACATCACCTTGCTTGCTCATCACCGCTATCCCCTCGCACTCACACCATCCCTGTAGAACTCTTTTCCTCCACTCGCGCGCGGAGGCACCTAATCCAATATCATGGATCGCTTAGCTCAGTTGAAGTCTGCGGCGGGTATCCCGTCCGACTCTGCTTTCAGTCCCAGAGAAGGCCTCGACGGTGATGGCGGCAACGGGGGCTTCCCTCCCACCACCGTTGCCGTCACCTTTGAAGAGCCTCCTTCTGAGATTGACAAGGACGCCGCCGACACGTTGGATGCCTTTTACGAGCAGGCGCGGCAGGTGAGCGCGGCCATTGACGAAATGGCGCGCGTCTGCAGCGAATTGCAGATGCGCCATAGCGAGAACATCACCACCATTGACGAAGCGCGCGCCAAGCAACTCCGGGAGGATATCCAGGCGCTGTCCCAAGAGGTGACGGAAAAGGCAAAGGCCGCCAAGGACGGACTCGATGCCATCAACAAGCAGACGGCGGTGCTGAAGGAGACGCCGCAGAGCGTGCAGGCGAATAGCGCGATTATCCGCATCGAAGAGAATCAGTACGTCTTTCTCTTGTCTAGGCTGACCACACAGATGGCGGAGTATCAGCGCCAGCAGGCCGCGAACGAAGCGCTGTACAAGGCACAAACGCAGCGGCAGATTAAGATTAAATTCACCAACCCCGATGGAAGTCAAGGCGTCGATGACGCGACGGCGGCGCAGCTGGCGGAGCAGGTAATGGAGGATCGACTTAATTCATACGTCTTTCAGCAAAGCAAGGACGTTTTAGCGTCTGTGATTGAGACCCGCAATGATATCCTGCGCATTGAGGAGTCGATGCGGAACCTAAATCAGCTCTTTCAGGACCTCGCCTTCCTCGTGAATGAGCAGGGAGAAATTATGGACATCATCCTCGCCAATGTGCAAGCGGCCAATCGCTACGTTGAGGCGGGGCGTAAGGAGCTGAAGAAAGCCCGCAAGTACCAAAAAAAGAGTCGCAAGAAGATGATCTGCATCATCTGCTGCTGCATTATCATCGTGGTTGTCATTGTGGTGGCGGGTGTCGTGGCTGGAACCATCAAGCTATAACGCACGGGAAACAGAGGTGGGTAGGAAAGAAACCACTGGGAAAGGAAAGGAAAGGTGAGGGGTCCATGAATGTACTGGCACATCCGCGTGTGTATGTGTGTGCATGCGCACATTCTCTTGTAGGACCAACGTCCTCTGGTACAGTTCGACGAGCGTTGGAATGTTTCAAAATATTTCCTGCGCAGATGTTGAAGGGGATCTTGGCTGCTGGTGCGCCGGGGTGACTGTGTTTTCCCATCCTCCATTTTTGCTCCTGAGAATTGCGTTTCCCCCCTCCCCCTCCCCCTCTCGCCCGTTTTGGTTGCTTTTCCCATTTTATTTTGTTGCTCCCAACGCCGCCTCACGCATATGGGAGGGGCGTTCCCTCAATCTGAGATTTGAGGAGGAAAAAAAAATCGGCATTTGAAACAAACGCAGGCACGATGAAGCTGACTGCTGAGGGACATTTGAGAAAGGGAAAAGAAAATATAAACGATTTTCACAACCCCTCTGATGACCCAGAGCAACGGTTGAACAACCTTTTCGGGCACGGTGGGCATTGAGGTTCCAACCAGAGTCGCTGCTCGAGCGCTTCGTCTCATCGGATGTGCTCGTCATGGCAACTGCTATCGCCGCTGACACACAGGCGCACCCCTCAACACCTGCCCTTTGCTAAACCACACCCGTGCTCCTTCATACCGCTCTCTTTCTCTCTCTCTTTCTTTCTCCCTTTGTCCTTTCCACGTAATTCACAAGATTGTCTGTGCATCATCGATACGTGCCGTGTATCCATCGTTGCGTTTCTTTTTCTTTTTTTTTTGTTTGATATCGTTCTCCTTGGTAACCTTCCCGTTTTGTGCGTGTGTCATTTACGGCCGTGCACAATAACTCTGCCGAGTCTGTTCACGGTGACTTGCCAGGGTTCTGTCATCTTACCAGACTCTCCTACATCGAAACAGGAAAGTGAAACGCATACTCACACACACGCACTTTAGAAAAAAAAAACGTAGGGAACGGAATAAACCTTTCAAAAAAAAAAAAAAAACTCCTCAAAAAACACCACTGTTAGTGAGACTGCTCGATAGCAAAGAAAATATCGGATCAGGACGTCTTATCTTGTCGATCTCCTCCGCAGTTCTCTCTCGTTCACACCTACCCGCACGCGAGTGCCATTTCATTTTCCTCTTCTGTCGAGGCAGGTCTGGTAGAAGACATGCTGCGGCGTATCCAGCTTGCCTCGGCCGCCAACAAGGTCGCCCTGGCCGCGGCAGCGACCGCAGTGCCACCCACGGTAGCGCATATGAGCTCCACCAGCAGCCGTCCCCGCCCCTCTAGCGCTGTCTTTGGGCAGTCCGGGCGGCCTGCGGTTCCGGGAAGCTTCCGCACACTGGAAAAGGCCCCCGCACCGCACACGCTCGCTGCGGCGAGGCCGCTGATTGTCGCACGCCGGGGCTTCCTAGATGGTCTGTTTGGCGCCAAGCAGGCCAAGGTGAAGGTGGACAACGTGGCCTTTGACAAGGAGTCGACACGTTATCGTGGCACCCTCTTTGGGTTCCCGGCCGATGACGTGGTGTTCTACGCCAAGGTGATTGGCGGCGTCCTCACGGTGGTCGTGGTCTTTTACATTTTTTTCAAGGGCTACGCCCTCCTCACCCGTTTCAGCATGCAGACCGTGGCGCGGCTTGGGTTCTTTGGCGGGTTTATCTCCTGCATGATCCTGTACACGCTTGGTGTGCAGCTTGTGCGGCGAGCCCAGATTAACGCGAACGCGGTGTACAACCAGAGCATCGCGCTCGTCATGAACAATGCCAAGGTGCAGCAATTTCTTGGATCGCACCCACGCACCGGTGAGTTCAAGACGTATAGCGCCACGGGGGGATTCAAGCTTCCCCTGATCCGTCGCATTCGGTCTGGTACCTATGAGCTTTCCGACCTCCTTGGCCTCAAGCCGCGCCGCCTTCAGATGCTGTTTGTGCTGCAGAACCCCGCAACTAACCGCGAAGGCGTCGTCGCGTGCGATGTGCGCCGTGAGACAACGGGCTTCATGACCTCCACCAATGTGTATAAATCACTGTCAATCACGCTCTCGGATAAGAATGCGAAGAGCGAGCCAGAGACCATTATCCTCATTGGGAAGCCGGAGGACGTGATATACCGCACGCTGCTCAAGTAACGTTTAGGCGAGTATGAAACAAAACAAAAAGAGCGGAGGCAGAGTCTCACACACGGATGCCGCGATGGAGAAGAGATAAGTCATGAAGGCCAGGCGGAGTGCACGTGCGCGTGTGCATGCTGACCTCTTCATGATCCTTTTTCTCTGCAATGAGTTGACAGCAACTCTTTCTTCCTTTCTCTTTCGCTGTCTGTTCTTTCAGTTGTTCTTATCTATCGTTTCTTAGAGGGTCCTTATGGATCGTGTTCTTCTCTGATATATATGTTTTTTGAGGAGTGAAAGGAAATGAGAGTGAGGCTAAAACGGAACCTCCGCTGGCCGGCCCACCACCTACGGCAAAGAAAAGGGCTCATGTACTGTCAACCTCTCTCTCTCTCTCGACTCCTTTCAGGTCGTTGCCGTCTTTTTTTATTTTATTTTTTCATTGCCCAATGGTCACCAAGGTTACCTTGACGTCCTCTCAACACACACATCAACCTGAAAACAAAAAAAAAGGATGAATGAAGTCATTTCCTCACGAATACACGCGCGCACACGTGATTTAGACCCCCCGTGATCACAACCTCAGAACACCACGGTCCCCACAGGGCTGAGTAGTGTGCGCACAACCCTCATCGACAGCGTCACACATGGCGTTCATGTTGGTATTGGTCCTTTCTTTGTTCTCCCTCAACGAGGAAAATAAAATGAGGACCAAATAAAATTTTTGCACAACTCACAAGGGACGCACGGCATGCAACGAAGCTCTGTGCAGCGGCATGATACACACGATCTCTCACAAAAAAAAAAAAACTCAATACCCCCCCCCCCTCTGGACACTGTCGACCCTTATCCTATACACGTCCACAAACACAACGGACATCACCCAGCACCTTCTCTCATTGCTTTGCCCGTCCTCCCTCTAGCAAGGAAGGCGTGCACGTCCTCACGTCCCAGTGCGAACGTAAGAAAGAAAATGTCTTCCGTCCCACTGCACCTACGGTTGGCCTACGAAACTTGTTATTCCAATCCGTACGCGGACAAACGTCCAGCACATCATCAACCGCTTCGCACGCCCGCCACGTACCCCAATCGTTGCCTCCCCGTGTCAACCGCTACTGGAGGGAACTTCGATGGGCAGCACGACAGAGGATGGTTCTCGTCTGTGCTCGCTGCTGTCACCGTCGAACAGAGCAAACGTGGTCAGCATGCCACCAACCGTAAGGCATTGCCAAGTGTGGTGAAGCAGGCGCCAATGAATGGTGCCAGAACGGAAGCAGCGTCTTCGTTCTCGTCCTCCCCTGCCGCTGCGGTGGCAGCGTCCTCGTCCTCCACGGACCAAACACCACGAAAAAACAAAGAGACCACTTCGACTAGTTCGCAGCAACCTCTACCAGTGGCCGATGACCCTCCTGCAATGTCTGTACCTTCGAGCTCTGTGGTAGTTGCTCCACACGCACCAACCGCGCAGAATGCCGATCCTCACGTAGCACTCGAACGAGAACACTCCTCTACCCGCGGCGCCGCGTCGACTGCATCGTCTTTGTCGGATTGGAACATGCAGCGACGGCCACCGCCGTCCCCACCGTTGGCGGAGAGAGAACCGGTGCAAGGACGTGCTGAAATCCCCACCGCTGCACAAGAAAGCGCAGTCACCACGGTCCAACCGCTGCAGCAGGCGTTGGCACGGCGAAACATCGAGATTGTCTACGACCTCCCACCGGAGCACCCACAGGCCACGCAACACAGGACAAACGACAAAGATGACGGCGAAGCACACACAGAGGTCACGCAGCGCATAGGGACTGATGAAGGGACAGAGGGTCTTGCACCCGTCGACAAACGGGACCTTCCTGTGGAGGCGGCCTCGAACACAGAACCACAGCAAGTCCCTGAGGACGCTTGTGCCACGGGAGCTGGAGCACCAGCCAAACAATCCTCCCTGTACGACGTTTACGTCAAGGAAGCGGAGGGTTCAGGCGACCCTCACCTCGTCGCTAGCATTGTGGATGCCCTCTACGCAAAGCTTGAAGCCAGTGCCGTCAAGGTCGTCGCCCTCGACGACATGAATCAGCAATTGATCGAAAACTTTCCCCAGGTGCGTTCTGTGCAGCAAACCGCTGGCGACAATGAGCCAAAGATGGATCGCGGCAACCACAAGGCGGCGCCGCGGATTCTTTCCCCTTCTGAAAAGGAGGAGCTCGCCCTGCACCTGTACACACTACGGGAGCAGGTGAAGACTATGCAACGCCTCCTCGACGAGCGCGACCGTCGACAGCAACGAGAGCTCGCCAAACTCACAGCCCAGGCCGGCGCGGCGTCCAGTCGGGCCGCCCCTCATCGCGCCGTCACCGTGGAAGTCGTCAGAGCCTTTGAGGAGGAGCCTGTGCCGTATAAAAAGCCGCCGTTCCGGAAAGCGCAGCGGAACAGTTCAGCTGATGCCGCAGAAAGCGCGACGATAACCACGACGACGTCTACAAGCGAGTGGCGCGCCGCAAGAAACGCGGCTGCGGGAGCACGGGATCGGACACAAGCGTCCAGCTCCAGCAGCCAGAGCAAGAAGAAGGCAAAGGTGAAGGCGAAAGCCACCTTCGCCCTTGCGTCGCACGTGAAGCGCTCTGACAGCGAAAGCATTGTGGAGGACTATCAAGACGACGGCTACGATGAGGAGCTGCCCACCTTTGGGTACTCCACCATCCGCGCGACATCCGCCCTGCGGAGCCTCAGCGCGACTACCACCAGCAACAACAGCAGCAGCAGCAAGGCAAGCACGACTAGTCTGCAAAGCGTGGACCGCACCAAGGTCAAGGCGCAATCGCAGGCAGCAAGCAGCAGCAGCAGCAGCGCCTCCTCATCGCAGCACAACGCGCAGACGAGCGACAGCAGTCATAGCAGCACAGGAGAACTGTTTTGGAAGCGACGTGCGGCGGCCGCGGCTGCTGCCCGTCAGCGACGTGAAGCTGCAGAGGCAGCCCCACGTGGTCCGCGGTCATCTTCTTCCTCCTTCTCGTCCTCGCTGTCAAGAAGCTCTTCCTCATCGCGGAGTACCACAACAACCACTACGACGTCGTCGTCGTCATCCCTAACGACAAGCTCCGGTAGCCTGGCGGACTAGGGCTACACGCATAGAAACGCACCGACGCAGAACTCGGTTGCGCACGATTAGACCCTGTTTTTTCCCCCTTTCTTCTTCCTTCTTTGCTTCATGATGACGCCATACTGATAGTCACTTGTGGGGGGCCGGAATGTTGCGATGGTACACCCACTGATACATAGAAACGTTATATGCATAACACCGCACACACAAGAAAGAAAGTATAACAATATATATATGCTGGCGGCTCCTGTTAGCTTTCAGCGCTCGTTCCCTGTCGCAGTTGACTTCACAGCACCTGCTTGTGACTGTGGTGTTCGATTTTGCCAAGAGGCCACATGCATCATTCGAGCCTCTGTCTATCTTACCTTCCTCACTGTCACGTATACATTGTCAAGTCGATCCTCTGTCGGAAAGGTTCATCGAGTGAAACTTGTTAGTTTTGGTTTTGATTGTTCATTCGTAAGAAAGGAGAAAAACAGTTTAAAGTCTCCTGAATAAGAACAATACATCTTTCCTGCAAGCTGGGCAGTGACGTGACTCCGTCATATTCCCCTACTTCCGTCATCCTCTTTCTCCTTCCAGCGGCTGCTGCTTTACCTTTGGTGTCCTCCTTCCCTCACCGATTTCAATTCTGTTTCGGTCCCTCAGTGCTTCTGTTCTTCTATTTACTCTTATTTTCGTAACACTCACTTACAACCTGAACCCAATCAGAGCCTGAGATCCATATATTTTCTCGTATTTTTTATCGTCATATTTTTCTTTCTTGGCCTGTTCCGTCGCTCAATTCGTTTCTACAGGAATTGATCTTGCTGCATATCGAACTATTATTTTTCGCCTCTAAGCAAACACCCTTCATTTCCATTTCTAACACATTGATTTTACTTGTGACTTCTTCTTTTTCATCTTTTCTCCGCATTGATTCCAAGAAGATCAACTACTTGACCGTCTTACTCAATCAACACTCTGGCTGCGTTTCCCACAGACACACACACGCATACACCGCTTCTCCCGTGGACGAGAGCTTCTATCTTTTCCTTACGTTTTTTCTCCAAGGAAGCCAGCGTCAACGAACTCGGCTGTCTCAAACTCAAACCGTGCCAGCCCTGCGAAATCACACGCACACATCTATTGCTTCACCCCACTTGATTTTGTGTTCGCTTTGGCTTACATACATTGTATATTTTTCTCTCAGATCCACTCTCCGACATAAACTCCACCGGAATGAGAATGCGGAGAGTCACCTACGGGAAAGCGTTGCTGTGTCATGCAGCCCTGTGTGTGATGGTTGCCCTCGTGGTGGGCAGTCTTTCACCTCTAGTGGTCGGCGCCACTTCGTCCGCTGATGCAGGACCCGCCTCCTATGTCTCTGTGGCATCCGAAGCGTCACTTTCTTCTCGCAGCGAGCTTAACGTCGCTGCAGGTGCGGAATCGTCATCGTCGTCGTCGTCGTCGTCCTTTTTGATGCCCTCTTCCTCTGCAGAGAGCAGTGGTGATGGGTCGATGCCGTCCAGTGCCTCTTCTCTGTCACACGAAGAGAGCGGTAGGAGCAGCGACAGCTCGGAGAGCGAGAAGGCCGTCTCCGAGTCCGCAACGTCATCCTCCTCCGCCTCCTCATTGCCGAACGAGCTCTCCTCTGATACCAGCGGCAACAGTGAGAGCAGCACGAGCTCGAGCGAGCTCAGCTCTGCGTCCTCCGAGTCGCGTGCTGAGAGCCTTCCCTCTTCGTCATCCTCTTCCTCTTTCTTTCCGTCATCGGAGGAAGCGGAGAGTGTGAGCTCATCCAGCAGCAGCGGAAGCGAGCAAAGCGAAAGTCTTTCCAGCTCCTCCTCTTCGGTAGCGTCACTGTCACTGTCAAGTGAGTCAATGAGCGAGCACAACGCCTCCTCCTCCGCTTCCTCTTCTTCTCTTCCGTTGTCGTCGTCGATGTCGTCGTCGTCATCCGAAGCTGTGGGCGGGAGCAGCTCTTCTGAAAGCAGCAGCAGTGGCAGTAATGCCAGCACCACAAGCAGCAGCAGCAGTGGCAACCCTTCCCCTGTCGTACCAGGGGTGTCAGGGAGCGTGCTCATCACGTTGGTCTACGACCAGCGGCAGGTGGCAACCGGGGACGTACTGGGCTACGTTGGTGATACGCTGTCGAGCACGTACGGTGTCGCGGGCGAAGTCACGCGGCTGATGGACGATATGGATGCCCGCGAAACGTTTTGGTCGCTCGGTGGCGACGGCGCCGCCAACAGTCGTTCTCGAAGTACGCAAGCGACGGTGGCTGCGGCGGTCACAGACACGGCCGCCACCAAGCCTGGTGATTTTGGCGAAGCGGGAAGCTACTTCCGCACCTTTCTTAACGTGTCTGGCGTCGAGGAGACCACGGCGCAGGCCTTCCTGTCCGACGTAAACAGCGGCAAGTACCAGCCCCGCCTGCTCGTTGCGAGCACGTGGTCCGTGGCTGAACTGCCTGTGAACAAGGCGTGGATCGCTGGCATCGTGGTGGCAGCAGTGGTAAGCGTGGTGGCGATTGTGCTGGTCCTCGTGCGATTCCTGCCCGGGTGTTGCAAGGACCGCGACGCGCGCAAGCAGGACGAGGCCTACCACAGCCTGAACTCGTACTTTGATCTTGAGATGCAGTACACCAACCACAACAACATTGCCTATGAAACCAGACGCACAGGCCCCTCGGAGCCTCAGCAGCAGTGGCCGGTTCTACTAGGCCGTGAGGACTCGGCTGGACGGCTGAAGCCGGTGGCTGTCGCTAGGTAGAAGCCGCAGTGCAATCAGACGTGATGGTTTCCGTGTCTGAGGAGCCGCCGGAGGCCAGGTGTGCCGAGCCACTATTTCAGATGGTGCATTCATTATTAGCTTTGTTTACTTCATCATCACGGTTTCTCTTCATAAAATCCAAGCATAAAGTGTATCTGTTGTTGATCTCGTTTTTTCTCCCTCCTAACCCCTCTCTTCTCCTCTTGTCTTCTACAGTAACATTTACGGTTTATGTGAAGGTGTGAACTCCACACTCAGAAAGTTTTGCGAACAGGAAAGGGGGGGGGCGCGGAACAGTGTGTTGCGTCACCGTTATAAACACATGGATGAAGTGGGAAAGGACACGAAGGAAAGCGGAGACGCCCTCCCCATGTGAAGCATCGTGCAGCGAAAGCGAAAAAGAGGATGGCGAAGGGAACTCACACCAATGCACACATCCGCCAAAGCACACAAATGACGGTCTCTGTTTGCCTCCCGGCACGCAAAACTCAGTGAGCCTTTCTCATGACGCATGCGCTCTTTTCACTGCTGATCAGTTTGCGCCAGCCTTCCTTCATTGGCGCGCATCCTATCACACACGCACACCCCTCCTCTCTACAAGCACGCTCTCTCTCTCTCCCTTTCTCTTTCATTCACGTGATTGGCCTTCCTCCGTTGAGCGCACACAGCATCGAACGCTTTAGCGACCCAATAGTACCCGTCTCCCCATCTCTTCCTCTCTGTCTCTCTCACTGTATCGTCTTTTACGGAAGCCCACCCTATTTTCTTCCAAATCTTGAACCTTGGAGGCATTCCCTAACATAGCACGGGTAAGTGTTCCCTTTCTGTGACGTTGCTTCCATACTATCTTTTTCTTTGCCAGCTCCTTCGAACCAAGTATGAGCGCTGCCACAACGTTCACGACGGCCCTGCGGTCCCAACTGAACCTGCCGGCGGCTCCCCTCACGCGAGAAGAGCGCAAAGCGAATGTTGCCAAGTACTTCGCGGCGATGAAGGAGGAGGACACGTTCATCAATGTGGGCCCCTGCCGCTCCACGGGCAAGGAGGTGACAATTTGTTACAACACCCACGGTGATCCAAAGAATCCCTGCCTGTTGCTCGTGCAGGGTCTCGGCACCTCGTTGGCAGGCTGGCCGCTGGACATGATTGATTATTTTGTGGATCAAGGCTTTTACGTGGTGCGCTACGACAACCGTGACGTTGGCCGCAGCAGCAGGTTTGACGAGTACGGCATGGTGAACATTCTGCGCTTTGCCCTGCCTGCCTGGGCCTCTCTTGGGGAAAAGCTCGCCTACACCCTGGAGGACATGGCAGAGGACGGCATTGGACTTATGCGTGCCCTCCACATTGATAAATTTCACGTGTTTGGGATGTCCATGGGAGGCATGATTGTGCAACTCATGGCCACCAGACACCCGGACAAGGTCCTCAGCCTCAATATTTTTTGCTCCCACATGGGCGGCCGCGACGAGGTGCAGCCCGGGCTCACCACCTACGTTCGCTTCATTGTGCCGCCGCGCTCCAACACCCCGCAAGATCGCGCGGCACACATGGCGTGGTTCATTAACTTTCTTTCTCAAGGGCAGTACCGCGATGCCTCTCTGTCGGAGGAACTGCAGGACTACGTCTTGGCGGGCTTCGCGCGCGACGGGACACCGAATAATTTTTCGAACGTGCGGCAGATTGCAGCCATCATGCGAGCGCCGTCGCGGCGTCCTGCGCTGACCCGTGTGTCGTTGCCTACCGTTGTGATGCACGGCATGCTGGACCCGCTCATCCCTGTGGAGAACGGCAAGCGCATCGCCGAGGCCGTGCCGGGGGCGAAGCTCGTGCTCTTTCCCAACCTCGGGCATGACCTTCCAGAGGCGATCCAGCTGGACATCGCGGTGGAGGTGGTCCTCAACATGAAGCGCGTTACTGCGTGACGTGTGTGTTCCCCAGGATTCTCTTGCTTGTTCCAGCGCATGTGTCACGAGCGCTTTCACAACTTCCATGTGTTTATGTTTCTTTTTCTCTCCTCTTCAAAAGGATTCCATTCGCTTTTCTGTCTCGCGTTTCTTTCTTGGTTTCTCTTGCTGTCTTGACCTCTCTTCTTCCCCCTCCCTGACTGCGTGTCAGCCATATCCCACGCAGCGCTCATCCGCAAACCCAACCAAAGCACCTGTGAACGAGAAGAAAAAGAAAAACAGCGAGCCCGTCGTGACGACGTGTCAGGGTCCTAATCACAAGCAGTGAAAACGACATGAAGTGCAACAGAGGCATCGACATCACCTCTGCGCTGTGGTGCGCTTCCCTTTCCTCCCTTCACTCACCGCCCACTGCTTTCCTCTCTTATCCTCCGCCTCCCGCTAGCCGCTCTGTCCACCCTCGCCCTCGGCGCGCGCTGCAGGCGTTGGCCGTGCGGGTCCATCCCCGTGGTTGCCTAGGCGCCGCCTATCCTTCGGCTGCCGAGCCGATGTTGTCCTGCCACCCGTCAGCCGACGCTCTGCGGTCGTGGCCCACCGCTTAGGCCCTGCGCCTGAGATGCACCAACCCCGCCGAAAATGCGATTTCGGCAAATCACTCTGTCGACCCCCGCTGCCACACCTGCGCAGTGGACGGAGTGGGCAGTGGCGCCACTCGGCAGTGGACGCACCGCGCAGTGGACCTCCCCGCAGACGCAGGGAGAGGTGGCCGGTTCAATTCCCACCGAGCCCACCTTTTTTTTTCTTTTTTTTTTCTTTTTTTTTTCTTTTCGGAGGGGGTGCCTCCATGCTCCGCGGAATGGCGGGGGGGTATGCGCGCTTCCGCGCGTTGCGGAGGCGTGTCCAGGCGGCTCCCTTGCGCCGGCAGCGGAGGGGTGGCCCCTCGCGACCAGGTGGAAGGACAGAGTTGCCGAAATTGCGATTTCGGCTGGGCGGCCGTTGCGGCTGGCCCCCACGGGTAGCGCACACACCCCTCCCTCGACTCGCCAAGGAGGAAGCCTCCTTGAAGACGTGGGCACTCCGCCTCGCCCAGAAAGCCGTGAGTAGAAAAAGAAACCAAACCAAAGAACAAGAACGCCTACGCAGGCAACCGCCGCCTACGCGGAGGCCCTCTAAGCACCGCACGCAGACATGACAACATGAAAGGCCACAACGAGCCAAACAGCCTTACCACCCTACCACCCATCACTGCTCCCCCTTTCCCCCTTGTGCGTTTTCCTCTAGGTGCACTGCTTTCGGTCACGAACGGTGTCTCCGAGCACCCTGGTGTTTCGCATCGGCGCCGCCCCCCGGACAGTCCACATCCCTGAAAAGTCACGAGGGATCCAACAAACCAAAGCAACACCCCATAGTGTTTCCGTTTCCTCTTTTTGTTTTCCTATTTTCTCCTTCCCCCGCTTTTTTTTTCTTTCATCCTACCGCCCTTCCATCTTCACGGACTCCCTTTTCCCTTCCCTCTCTTTCTCTCTGATTCTCTCCTTTCTAAAGGAGCCTTGTTCTTGTTCCCTCTTGGTTTCGTTCTTTTCTCTAGCGAACTTACCTCGATAGCCTGTGTTTCCCTCACACACAATCAGGGAACAAGAAGACATCATACCATCCCTGTCTTTTGTTTTACTTTTCTCGTCACCGGTACGCCGCTTCCGGTGACCCTGCGAGGAAGGCGCGTGTGGGCGGGGGTGGTCGATACGGAGTCACTGCAACCCAAGAGCAGCCAAACAACGTATCGGTTTCGCACCCGCTTCCTTTCGACATCACGTCTTCTTCTGCTTCCGGTTGTCTTCACAAAAGCCACCACTCCCTCGCGCTCTGTCGTCTTAGGGAGCCTGGAGTCCATCTCGTGGAAGAGCAACCGTGTTAGGCTCCGTCACAGAGTCCCCTCTTCCTATCCCTCTCACCGCTGTGTCGTCTGCACATCCCCTGCCACACGAGCCGTTTCCTCGCAAACGTGAGACAGCATGTACGACCCTTACGGTGGTCTGCCACGTGATGAGGCACAGGAAGCGGACGCCGTCGCCAACGCGGTGGCCGCAGCTCGAGGCGAGCGGCTGGACCCTGAACTCAGCGCGGGTCTTATTCACACCATCCGCCCGCCTTACATGGATTTCCGCGCTCTGGTTCTCAGCGCGCAAGCGCTCAACGCAAAGAACCCACCCGCGAGTGAGACAAGCGTGAAACGGTGGAGCCGCCGTGCGCTGCTCCGCTGCCAGCCGCCCTTTCCGTCGACGCTCTTATCCGAGCAGGCCATCCATGCCTCGACGAGGCGGCCGCCTACAGGCAGCAGCGCCCCTGCCGCGGCACCCACAGCCCCCACCGCGCCGCCGCACAACGCGGCCGCCTTCCCGCCCACCCCACAGACGTCTGAGCTCCCTCCCCCACCCCCTCCGTACCCCTTCCTTTCAAAGGGCCGCATGAACACGAGCGGCCAGCGGCAGACACGCCCCTGGTACGCGCCTGCACCGGCCCCGTGGCCGCCGGTGCTCACACAAGCGCTGGCGCGATCGGTGGGACCGCAGGCCCCTCCCCCTTCGTCACCGCCAACACGGAAAGCGAGGGAGCACTGCGCTGCCTCAACGGCCCAGTCCCCGGACAGTGTCCTGCGCAGCGGCAGCTGCAGCACCGACAGCAGCATGGATGGGGGCAGGGATTTCAACCTAGCGGCTGCACAGGCAACCCTCTCTGGTACGTAGACCGGAGCAGAAATAGCCGTACACAATCTCCAAACAAGAGAACAGGCTGAGAAAGGTGAAAAAAGAAAAAGAGGACAGGAGGGTGTTGCTGTTGCCGTTGTTGCCAACATCCTGATTTGTTGTTGTTTTTTTTGTTTTTTTTTCAACGAATGCTGTGTCAGCGAGGCCCGCCTTTGATTTCCACTTGTTATTTCCCCGCAGACATTGTTTACAAAGGGATGCCTTTTCGATTTGTTTTAGCACAGAAAAAAAGGAGAAAGCCTGTAGAACGCTTGATCTGATACCACATTCTGAAGAACCAATATTGTGTACACTGTTTTGTTCTGTTCTTCACTGTATAAAAAAAAAAAAACTGTCGCCAATACACGCACGCTCACGCACATACACACGCCTACAACCCCACGAAGAGGTGTGAAGTAGAAGCAGCCTCGCGTAGAGCGAGCTTGCTTTCTTTCCATAGTAGCACAACTGGGCAAACACGGGCTGCTGGTCGATCCTGTCCTAGTCCTCTTTGTATCGCCTTCTCGCCCACACCCCTCTCTTACCGCCCGGCACACTTACAAACACACACCACTATGCCACGTCGCGGAACTTTGGGGAACCCCTACCTCCGACTCATTTATTTATTTATTTACTTGCGCTTCTTCTTTCTCCTTCCCTCCTCCTTCCTCCCTCTCTTGGTTTCTTCCGTACATCTGATAACAAATAGGGCAAGTTCCCCTCCGGGCACATTCGGACCATGACTTAAAAAAAGTTTTTTCTGTCTCTATTTACTTATTTTTCTTTTTACACCTCACTTTCTGATTTTCTTCGTTCAGCCCACCCTTCTCCGTGTCCACAGAATGTCTCCTTAAGCACGTGAACACCGCGTCGCACGCAAGTTCTCGTGTTCTCGATGCTTTCGACGCCCTCCGTGACACGTGTTCTTTCCAACCATCTCTTCTACCTGAAAGCCTCTCTTTTTCAGCTCTGTTTTCTTCGCTTCATCCCATTCTTCCCTCTCCTGTGTCTTTCACCCACAAGGAAATGTGGATCACACAGGACGGAAGTATCGACGAAATGTTTACGACAAAAAAGAAAAGAAGAAATATATAACTCCGAGAAGCCTCTGTCTGGTGTCGCCAGCAAAAACGGCGATCCTTCTTCTCGCTGCTTTTCCTCTTGATTCCTTGTTCACTCCTCTCTCTCTCTCTCCTTCATCCCTCTTTACCAGCACCTTTCTTTTTTTTTCCCCCCTCCCAACGTGTGCCCCTAGAAAGGGGAGAAGGAAGACAGGTTCGGCATCTACATCCGTTTCGTTTTACATAATACACAAGACGAGGGCGCCGATTCCCGCTGTTTGTGGAAGACGCTTCGCTCAGTGCAACATGTTAGCAACGCTCTTCCGCTCAGCGCTTACCCAAGGTGTTGTTGTTTTTTTTTCATCTCATTTCTTTATTTATTATTGTTCGATCTCTTTAATCTCTCCATCGACTGGAGCGTCCGTCATTCGCGTCAGGGGACACGTTGAGGATTCCACGCGCAGCAAGTACCAGTCCTCTCTCCTCCTTCTCCCTTGTTCACATTTAAACAACGTCTCAGGGCTAGAGAGGCAAGAAGAAAATAAAATATATATGTGCCCGCATTGACGGCGTCCTCCCAGTTTCACTTGCTTTTCGCACATCCGTTGATTATGGTTTCTTCTTTTCACCCATTTTTCCCTCGCATATATTTTCCAGCATATATATTTACTTTTTTCCGCATCTTCCTCTCTTACCACGCTCACTCTGGGAATTGTCAAATTTAAAAAAATACTCATCACCACGCGTGCTCACTTTCGCTAATTGGCTCCAAGAAAACAAAAGGAAACATGCCAAGAGAATGAGAGAGAGCTTCCGCGCTGATTGTATTTTCTTCTCTTCTCTCCTTTTCCATTCCTTGATTCTTCTTTCTGTGCCTTGGCTCCCTGTCTTCCTTACCCGGCCACGGTCTCCTAACTCAAACACGGAGTCCCTTCCCGCTGTCTCACGGCTCACCTGTTTTCGTGCCGTCGTCTACAACGAAAACAGGTGTGGTGTCGTGAGCTTTTCCTCTTCGGGAAGTGTTCGTTGTAAGGAACAGGCAAATAAAAGACAACGCAAAGAGGATATATCCGTTAGAAAAAAAAAGAAAAAAGTGTTCAATGAGTGCAATCGGATGGAGAGAAGAAACATTACGGTGAGAGTCCCCGAGATGCCCCTCTCTCGGGCTACCCACGTGACTTTGAAGCAATGGCTTTTCTTGTTAAGAAAGGTGACAGCAAGCGTCAGGCCATGCAACGGGCACTTTCTAAAGGTTTCCAAAGGAGCCAACACACATTCTCCTTCGTATCCCTTGGCAACACTATGACCCCCCCCCATCCCCTCCTTTTTTTTGCAGAGCTCAATAGTCTTCTAGAGACATAAGTTCAATGATAGAGCGCAAGCACGACGCCGTCTTTATGCGGGTGTGTTTTTTCTCATCCTTTTTTGCGAACCTGGCACCTTCTACGACAAGAAAAATTTAGTCCAGTAAGGCAGAGCCAACAGACACTTGTCCGTAGATGCACAGACCTCAACTCGGCCAGAACAGAGACAGAGACGGAGAGAGAAAGAGAAAGGGAAAGAGAAGGTGCACAGAAGGTTCACCGCAACACCACAGTCCCATGTCTCCGCATGGAGACTGGCCTCACTGCGGGAACGTGGCCGAAGTGGGACCTTCTCACAGGGGCAGGTGGGTTGCTGCGCCCCTAAATTCTCTTATCGCGAAGGCGCTCTCAAACGGAGAAGCCTAGGGAACGTTCTCCATCACTATGGCAATGTCGAATCGTGTGTACTCAAGCATATTGTGTCTGTGCACTTCATTTCGTTTGCATGATTATTACGTTACGTCTGTCTGTGTGTGTGAGAGAGGTGAGAATGATGACGTGGCAACCACAGAACCCAATGCGTGCACACAGGTAGCAGCAAATCTGAGGCAAGCTAACAGACGGTAGCCTCAGTACGGAAGAGGCGGTAGTGAATGTATCCGAAAATGCCAAGACAAACAAACAAACAAATCTTCAAAAACGTTGCTGTGGGAAGCGCAACAACAACGGGTGGTGAGCCGAATGTGGGTAACTTCATGGTGTGGGAGAGACACATAAGAGACCGTTCTCTCCGTCGGTTACCCCTGGCAAACCTATGCCCGTACGCACTGCTGAGCATCTTGTGAGCCGCTCGCCGGAATCATTCCGTTGACGGTTCGGACTTGCCTTGAATAAACCCCATAAACGCCTTCTTGTTCTCCTGCGGAGACGAGGTAGGCCGGCCGAGGTCCGGTCGGTTGCCCTTCTCCACCAGCACCTCCAGAAACGCAGGGCCGTCTGTTTCCTTGAGGTCGGCCATGGCCGAAACCAGGTCACCGAGCTCAATCACGGGCTCCTCGCGCACAGCGCAGTACCCGCAGGCCTTGGCGACCCCTGTCAAAGCCACGTCGAAGCCTACCGTTGGCTGCCCACCCACCGAGTCATGGGCGCCGTTGTTCACGACAATGTGGCGCAGGTTGCGCAGCAGTCCGTTGCCGCTCTGAAGGTCCTTAGCCGCCGCCGCGCCGCCATTCACCGCGAGCGCGCCCATGTGCATAATCGCCGCGCCGTCGCCGTCAATGCAGTAGACATTGCGGTCCGGCTTGGCCAGGGCAATGCCTGCGGCGATGGACGAGCAATGGCCCATACTCCCCACCGTCAGAAAGTCGCGGTGGTGGCCCTGACCAGCGCGCTCACGGATCTCAAACACCTCGCGAGAGGGCATGCCCGTGGTGCTGACGACAATGTCCTGGTCGTTCAACTGCCGCAGTACCTGCTCGAGGGCCTGCTCTCGGGTGAGCTTCAGGCCAGGCATGTCCTGCTTGTTGCGCAGCTTGTACGGGGCAAGTGTGTCCTTCTCCACCACAATAGCGTACGGGGTGCCGTCGTTGGCAAAGTGGAAGGCCGCCTTGTCGAGAATCACGTCCAGAGAGAACTCAACGCCGTCGCTCTCCCCGAGAATGGAATAGGGCACGTCAATGGCGGTCAGGCAGTGCTCCGTGAGCTTCCCCTGTGCCACGTGCTGCGGCTCGTCCTTCTTCAAGGGCTCGCCACGCCACCCGATAAGAAGCAGACAGGGCATGCGATAGACGTCACGGTGCATCATGCTCAGAATGGGGTTCACTGTGTTGCCGAGGCCGCTGTTCTGCATATACACGCACGGAACTTGTCCGGTGGCGAGGTGGTAGCCGGCCGCCATCGCCACAGCGTTGCCTTCGTTTGCAGCAATCATGTGGTGGGCGGCGTCTGTGTGGTCCGTCACGTAGGCACAGAAAGACTTGAGCAGGGAGTCGGGGACGCCGTAGTACGTCTTGATGCCCTGCTTGGCGAGGGCATCAAAGAGGTACTTGGGCTCTAACTTTCCCATGGTACGTTGGCTGGCACGCAGCATCCGCTTACGGGTGACGCTACTACTGGTGTATGGTGTGTGTGTGTGTGTGTGTGTGTGTGGTGAGTGGGAGAAAACGAAAGCAAGGTGGAAAACAAACACAAAGTCCGCGGTACACAAAGGGAAAAAAGGGAAACAAAAGTGGCCACCGAAAGCAGAACAATCTTGAAAGATGGGAATTGCGTACAACGGTAACCGAGAAAGAGGGAACAAAGGAAGGACAAGAGAGAGAGAAAGTAATGAGAGAGAACATGTGAGGAAAGTCCTGATTACGCACTGCAAACGTTAGCCTTCATGAAGAAAGCAATCCGTGGCAGCATGCTGTGGTTACCGGACAACCATGTCGTTTGGTTTCTTTGTGTGTGAGTGTGAATGTATTATGTGTGAAACTTCTGTGTATCTCTGTGATGAAATACGTGTATGGATGCTGTGCGGTTTGACTGGCATGGCATCAACGCTCCGTGCTGTTACCCCCATCATCCCAGAAGAAGAAGAATGAGCGTGACAACGCAATCACGCCTACCAGGACCACCATTGTGCGTCAGTTAAAGCTTCAACATGTACACAGACGGTCGCTGCGGATGGCGGCATTGGCCGCCCAGCAACAGCAGCCCGCCAGGGACCTCCACCAGTGCCGGGGTGTAGCGCCAGTGAGGATGCGGAATGCGCGTGTTCTGGACCACTTCCTCCTCGTCCTCTTCCGACGCTGCGTCAACGGCCTTTGAACTGTCTGAGGCTTCTTCCAGATCTTCTTCGCTATCTGCCGACGATGAAGAGGACGAGGACGCAGATGGCGGCCGCGACACCCTTTCCCGAGCCTCCCCTTCTGCTGCTCCGCCATCGGCGTCCTCGGGCGCGTGGAGGCTGAACTTGAAAACATCCATGTCAGGGGCGTAGCGGATGCACTTGACGCGATCGTCGCCCGTGGCGCTGTCCTTACCCCCCACAAAGATCGCCGTTGTCGACACACAGCCGCCACGGTGGCCGTTGCTCCGGGGCCACTCCACGCCAACATCGGCGAAGGCTGCCGTGGACGCCGAAGGCTCCAACTTGCCCCAGGCGGCGCGCTTCAGATAGTACGCCCAGGCATCGTTGAAGCTCTCCACACGGCCCTCGGTGAAGTGCGAGCCTCCGTACAAGACCATGACGTCGGCGGTCACAAATACCAAGGACAGGCTCAGCAGACGAGGCGGTGGCCCTACAGACGCGGTGGTGAGGCGACGCCAGACCCCCGTCGCGTGCGTGAACTCATACAGGTCATTTGTCTGCTCCGCACGGTCGGTTTCACCGCCAAAGACGAACATCTTTCCTTGGCTGAACCCTGCCCCGTGACGGCTACGCGGCTCGGGCACATCGCCGGTCGCCTCCATGACCGTTACCGTCAGCGTCGGCAATGGTGCCGAGGCTCCTCCATTGGTCTCCACTGTGGCGCCGTGTGGCACGTGAAGAAGAAGCGAATACACGGTGTTCCGCCGGTCCATGTCGGCGTCGAGGCCGCCGAACATGAGGGCCTCCCAAGGGGCGTCGGTGTTGGTCACCGAGGCCCCATCGCACTCCAGGGCGGCCTGGTGGCGCAGCTGGTTCCACCTGAGCCTGGGCAGGCGCGCGACAGGGGAGATGATGGGGCTACCAGTGAGCTCCCCTTCGCAGTAGCCGCCAAAGACAAGAATGTATTGCTGATCGTTCGAAGGATAGGCGCTGGGATCGGTGGTAACGGTCCTCGCTGAGGCGTGCGAGTGGCTTGGTCTGTTGTCGTCGCGAGCGACTAGTGTTACGGCGCAGTGGCCCTCACGCTGGCCGAGGAGCTCGACGTTGGGTTCACACTTGATCCACCTCATTTTCGTTTCGCACACACACACGCGCACGCTTTTGGTTTTTCGGAACTAGAAGTCTCCTCTCTCCGCACAGGACGGCGACTCGGGTTTGGAAAATTAGGTAATATCGTGGAAGCGACGAGAAAAACAATCCGCAGATGGACGGGACAAGCCAAAGGGAAGGACGTATCGGGGATAATAGCGTTTGGGACTCTGGATAAGGAAACAAAGGAAAAGAAGGATGTGTGCGGTGGATGAAATAGCTTGAAAAGCAGTAGTTGATGAGATCTACAGATGTGCTAGGTTATGAGAACGTTGCAAAAACCTAACGTTTCGAGGCGTCACAGTGCGAAACACAAGAAAGACGGCGGGAAAAGAAAGAGAGAACGAGAAAGAAGTTGGGTGCAACTAGGATCCACCACACGCTCAGCGTGGCATTCACAGCAGGAATTGCCGTTGACAAGGTGTCGGTTCCGTAGCTCATCCTTACCTTTGGAGCATCGCCATTTCTTTATTGTTGTTGGTGACACAGTGTGACGCTCTCTTCTTGCTAAACGGTATTTCACTTATTCCATGAATACCCTCTCGAGCTCCTGCAGTCGGGCACGCAAAGCCTCTGCAGAAATGCTCTGACTGGCCTTGGCAGCCATGTGCCCCTGAGTGACAACCCCTGCCTCCTCAGACAACAATTTCAGCGCTGTCGCACTCCAAGGGTGGCGGTGCAGTGGAAGAGGCGCTGGTGAAGCCGCGGAGGCGTTGGCAGACGGTGGAAGGGGGGACGGGCTTCGCGCTGTGCCTTGCTTCCTTTCCCCTTCTTCTTCTGTCTTCGCACATGTCACAGCACCCTCGCCGTGCGTCCTTCCAAGCGTGCCCGTCATGCCTTCCTTCGTGTCTGTTTTGAGGTGCTGGCTGCTGTGTGTCCGGGCTTTACTGCTCCGCGTGCCTGCAGGAGTGGTGGTGGTGCGAAGAATGCGCTGGAAGGGCATCCCGGTGGTGCCCAGCTCCACCGTGACAGGGTTCACTCCGTCCTCGACCACCGCGCCGTCGTCGTGCACGGCGGTTGCCTCGTCCTCAGGCCGGCCAGGGATACCGGCCTCCGCTCCCCCATCGCCAAGGGCAGCGAAAAACGCCACAAGGTCATTGACCAGCACAGAGACGGACTCGTCCACCACCATCGCGTCACGACACCAGCGGGACAGCCGGCGCTGCACCTCTGGCTCCGCGTAGCGATCGTCCAGGAGGACCACCGCACCGTAGTCGTTGATGTGGCGCAGGCAGCGGCCGAGGGCCTGGTTGACCGCCCGCACGGCATCGGTGGTGTACCACTCGGGACCGCTGTAACTCCGCTGCGCTTTCACGGTCCACGATTTGAGGGGCTGGAGGGGGACACCGATGCAGAGCACGAGACGCGCCATGCTGTCGGTGAAGTCAATGCCCTCGCTTACCTTCCCGCGGTAGACAGAAAACAGGATGGCCGTCACCGCAACCTTTCGCAGCCCCGACGTTGCGATGCCGACCGCTGCATCCTGTCGCGCGCTCCGACTGCCTGCACCCGTTGTGGTCACAGCTTTGAAGTAATCCAAGACCGCAGGAAGCTCCGGTGCCTTTCGAGGCTCTGCGAGGACCTCTAGCTTGTGCCGTCGCTGCTCCGACGTGTTATGCTTTTCAACGAGCGCCTTGACCATGCCGCAGAGCTGCTCCATCACGCGATAATTGGGTGCGAACACAAGAACACCACCTGCGGGAACTGTGGTGGAGAGGCGGTACACTGTGTGGGCGAGGTCGCGGAGAAACTCGAGGGAGCCCAGGTTGCCGAACGTGCAATGCAGCGGTGCCCCTGCCCCTGCGTCGGCTGTACAGGGTGACGCATCGACACTGGAGGTGGCAGGGCCACCGCGTGCAGTGGGTGCCGGGGGCAGCTTGGTTAGTGCGCGCAGGACATACCGGTCGGGCCCAACAACGTGTGGCCCGTCAAAGGCGCAAAAGGGTGGAACGACGACAGGGCCTCGCGTCTTGTGGCGACCACCCCCGCCAGTCCCTGCCTCAAGGTTTCCCGCAGACGACAAGGAGAGTCCTAGGTCCGCTGCGAGCTGGGAGAAGGGTGCCAGGGTGCCAGAGGCCAGCACGACGCGGTGCGTGGACCGGAGTAAATGATGAAACGCGAGGCTGCCATCAAGGCAACGAATCTCACACTGCACGGGCGGATCGGCGGTGGCGGGAAAGACGGCGGCCGCGGCGGCTGCTGCCCCTTTCGCGGGCTCGCTCGGCCGCACTCGTGTTCGTGCCAGGGCAAAGGCATCCGGCTTCAGCAGGAGGAAGCGAAGAATGAGCAGCCACCGTTTCGTGAGCGAAAGAGCAAAGATGGAAAGGTTAAACGGGTTAAACGTGACGCCAAGCGCCATGATGAGAGCGTAGCTGTTCTTGAACAAGGGAAGCCAAATAAACGCAGAGTCCTGCTCATTCCCGGTCCCCTCGCCACTGTTGCCCGACGAAGAGGGTGAAGTCTTCTGGTGCAAGTGACGGTTATCCTCCACAAAGGCAGACAAGCGCTGCGAAAGCATCTTGGCCAGTGAGGTCCCCTTCCGCTTTTCCTCCGCACCTTTGGTAGACGACGAGGATGCCGCATTTGATGTCCCTTCAGTCTCCAACATAACTTCCTCACCATCTGGCCCCGTCACGGGCAAACTGCTGAAGTACGTCTCAACGCCATGAAAAAGGGTGAAGAGAAAGGCGAAGATTTCACCAAGAGAGTACTGCGTGAGCTTGAAGTCGCGCTGGTAGCTCAGGTACGCCGAGGTGGTAGCTTGTGTCCTGGTCTGCTGTTGTCGGTCAGGATGGGAAGAGACATTCTGTCCAGAGGCCGCTGAGTCGACGTCAGAGACAGGAACACGACCGGAGGCTAGCGGGTTCAGTTCAGCCAAGATGGTTTTTAGCACGTGCATCGGTGCAGAGACAGAGAGGGCCTCCTGGCATACGTCTGGGACGTTGTGCGCCTCATCGAGCACCACGATGGTGTTGTTCTTGATCGCCGACTCCATGTTACACTCGAGTCGAATGAGCGGGTCTAGCAGATAGTTGTACGTGCAGAAGGTGATGTCTGCGTAGAAGACGAGGTCTCGTGCGGCGTAATACGGGCACGCCTGCTGCGCCACCCCTTCCATGACCAAGTCTTCGAGATCCCAAACGGTATTGGCGGCCTTGGAATGTTTCTTCTGTGGCAGTTTCTGCGAACCCACTGGCGCGCAGCCGTCAATGGCACTGCACGCGAGCTCGCCGTAGCCGTGCACGCACTCGCACTGGCCGAGTGATACGAGTTTATCGCACACCTCGCCCAGGTTGTTGCCTTCATTGGGCAGGGTATGGTTGGCTGTCGCACGGCGGACGGTGGGGTTAATGCAGTAGCGCTCACGGCTGCCAAGGATGTTCATGCGCAGAGGCGGGCAGTGCAGCGGAGGCGCGAACAACTTCGCCTCTTGCGACTCCATCTTTGCACTCCACCCTCTCTCCGAGGAAGAGGCAGGCGGAGATGCATCTGTGGATAATGTTGACGAGGCACCTTGCATTGTTGCCGCACCGGCGGCCTCTGTGCCACCACCCTCCACGAGCCGACGAAGTTCACGCACGACCTGGCTGAGCTGGGCGTGGGTTCGAGTGGCGTAGAAGATGGTGCACGGAGGCGGCACGAAACGCCGCCGCAGCTCCGATGACCCCGTCGGGTCCACCTCCACACGCAGCCGCTTCGCGCGGTCGACGCGAAATTGCTTGAAGAACGCTGGCGGCACTGTCCAGCCATCGTCTTCGCTCGCCGCCGCGTCTCCTTCTTCCGCACCTTGCTGCTGCCGCCCTTTACGTGCACCTACAGACGTGGCGCCTTTAAGTGCGGCGCCAGTGCGACCGCCACCCCCACGCCCTCGCCGCGACGACGTGCTCCGCTGCGCCGCGTGCTCCGCGACTCGAAACCCACGATACGCGCGTTGGGTAAAATGCATCTCCGCCTCGCGTGGCGTCATGCGCTTCACGGCGGCCTGGTACCGCAGCACACTGGACAGCAGCGCCATGGTCTTGCCGCAGCCGGTGGGCACCTCGGTGGCCACCACAGGTGTCGCAGCGACGCCCGTGGATAGCAAGGTGTCCGAAATGGCACGCATCATGTCGTCCTGAACGGGGTAAGGGGTGAAGGGCATGGAGAAGGGAGCTCGAGCAGCAGCGGGTGGTGCTAACCTGCGTGTATCCTCCGGTGGAGAGGATGCGCTGCCAGCAGGGCTGGCCGTCAAGAAAGATGATGGTGGGAGAGGGAACCGCGCTTCGTGTGAAGGTGGTGCCTCTGTTGCTCTGTTCACTGCAGGTGGCGCTACGGTATGACGAGACCGGCGTTTGTGAAGGTGGACGACGCCATCCTCCAGTCGTGGCGCACGCGAACTTGGGTTGTGGTGATGCATTGGGGGAGTAGCTCTGTCAGGGGGTGAGGAGAGAGAGCTAAACTGTGATTCCTGTGACTCCCACTGCTTGTGTCGTCGCATAATGTCCTCAAGAGAGTTGGCAGAGGCGGGTCTCTTGTCCATCTTTGGATCGTGTAAAGGTCTTGCGACCTTTGCTTTAGTTTCTTTCGCTTTCTCTATGGGTGTATGGTTTTGTTTTCTTTTGAAATCTTCTTCTACAACACACGTAGGAGGGGAGGAATCTATCTAAAGAAGCAAGAATTGCACGAGGCAGAACGTTCGATGTGGAACCTTGGGTGCGCAGAGAGAAATGAGCTTGACAGAAGGTAAGGAGTGTTGGTATCATGTCGTGGCTTCAGAACTCTTTAGGGAAACGCAAAAGGCAACGCGGTGTCAGGCACGTCCTTCGGAGGCACACTGTCAACCGGAAAACCAGCCACGCCCTCCGTAGACCGGCTGGTCTTTTGAGCCATCGCGACTGTAGCGTCACGGGGCCGCGCATACGACCGTGCGGAAAACAGGGTGCACGAGGCCCTCGCCGCTGCGGCAGTCATGTGTTCTACACATTGAGCTGGGATTGGATAGATTCTCCTCAAGTATGCTGGCGTCTTTGTATTTCTTTGTCCTTGTATGCATGTGTAACTGCGTTCGGAGAGAGAGAGAGAGAGAGAGCTTCACTGGCAGCACGGCGCCAGTCTGCATGAGTGTAGTTGTATGTACCCATGGGTGTGCTTCGGTGATGCTGCTCTTGTTTTATTTCTTCTGCGGATGAGCACACACGGCGCAGCAAGCCTCTGACAGCCCACGCCATCTCCTCATCACCAAACGGCCCCACCACCGCCGTAGAAAGCTCTGGAGTCGTCTCCATTGAAGTGGCTAGGCGCTTGGTAGACGCCACCACCGCTGCCGAAGTAGCCCGTCGCCGACGCCTCTTCTTCGTTGCCTCCACGAGCTGGCGCACACGGGCGGGCGTCTCGGCTAGTCATCGACTCTTCATTGTAGCCTACCGAGGCCCGAGCGTAATGCGAACCACCACTAGCGAAGCCTCTGGCTTCATGCCGACCCTGCACCGTGGTGTCGGCGGCTGCAGGGCTCGGGTACTGTCCGTGGGCAGCGCCCCTTCCGCTGCTGTCCGCTCGCTGCATCTGTGGCTGCGGGCTGAGGGAAGGGTGCTCAAAGAGGAAGTTGGTGCTGACATTGAGGCTGTCGAAGCCGCCCCGATCCGCAGCACTGGGGCGTAGTGGCACGGCCTGTGGAGCGGCTCCATTCACGCCCCAGACACCACCACCCGACGGTAGGGAAGCTCGGCCCTGGGCGAAGCCGCCGCCAAACATAGGTCCCGAGGCACCAAAGCCATCGGGTGCGCGGCTGTTGCCGAATTCATTAGAGAAACGGATGTCATTAGGGTAACCTGCTTCACGCTGTGACGCTACGTGTGACACGTTCACGCTCTCGTCGCGCGGCGCAAGGTGCACCGTGACGCGGCGACGGGAAAGCTCGCGGGCAATGAAGCTCGAACGCTCCCGCTCCCCTGCCGCCAGCGCGAGCTGCATGAGCGAGAGCAGCTCATCGGTGCTGACCTTCCGAATGTCGTCGACGGTGAGGTTGCCCTGGCGGTTGCGGATGTCCACCAGGTGAAAGAAGGCGAGGACCTTGTCCAGGATGCTGTGCGGTGTGTAGTGCGGAATGGTGTGGAAGCTGGCGTACTGATCCGAGGGCAGTGGGGGTGCCGAGGGCCAGAGGAGCTCGCGAAGGCCCCAAAAGAAACTACGGCGGCTGCGACGGCAGGTTTCATTGACGCGAACGCGAGTGGGCTGACCGTCGGCGTCTGGCTCGCTCATGGACGCGTCAGCATAGCCCACACCCCGCTGTTGTGTGCGGGCTCCGCGTAACGGGAACCCTTGTTCGGAAAGACCTGCAATGAAGGAGACGTCCTTGTCTCGCCAAAACACGGGGCTGAAGTACGGTGCGTCGTCGGCGGGCGTACGGTAAGAGTACCCGCCAGCGGACGGTGCGTGCACGTGCTCAGCACCGCCCGACCGCGCCACAAGCGCCTGCTTCGATGGTACGTCAGCAAAGTACGCCATGTGATTCCGCAGCTACCGTGACGAAAGGTATATATTAATGTACTTGTTAATCTGTTAACTTGAGTTACACTACCAGTTTGCTGGCCCTCACGGATCTTTTGACCGATATTCAAGGTCGTCGAGCAGAGCGCGCTGTGTGAATGCGAACGTCTATGAGAAGAAGAAAAAAAAACAGAGGGAAGACGAGTTCTGAATACGGAAAAGCTTCTCAATAGAAGGATATCTCCCCCGATGCTAAATACTCTCCAGGATCCCGCAAAAAAGGAAACCTCTTCTGCGAATAAACAAATAAATGAGAGCTAGCACGGTGAAAGTTCGTGTGAAACAGTAGAGGCGGAGGGAAAACACAGAGTGACGCAGCAACAGCAATTTCTATCGCTCCCGTTTCTTCGCGCATCAGAGGGATTGGGGATCTTGTGTTCCTCCCAGCGCAAGAGAACCCTCGTCTGAAAGGGAAAAGAGAAGCTGACATCCCGTTGTCTGGGCAGTGTTCCCATCTCTATGAGCACATTCTGTGTTTGTCGTGATAAAGTATTAATATTATTTTTTTAATCGTTACGGATATGTGAACAATCGGCAGCGCACCTTGTCCTTTGTGAAGACTAAGCAAACCGCATCCCTCCGCGGATGCGAAACAAAGAGAGGTCAGAGAAGTGACCAAGGAAGGTAGTCAGCGTGAAACTAACATGGAAGAATAAAATTGTAGGAGACCTTTTCAGGGACGGGTGATGACTAACTCCCCTCTCTCTCTTCTCCAACTTTCCCAGCCCAACTCCATTTGCCTGAGTTACCACGTTACATTCCACGTATCCTTGTTCAGTGTCTTGAAGGCAGGTAGCTTGTGGCTGCGGTTGGGCTTCTGTGCCCCGCGGCGCATGCGCGGTGTCGTGCGTGGGGCCCCCGCGTACCGCTGATTACGCCGCATCACCTTGAAGAAGGTCTTCTTGCCACGCGCGTTGGGCATCAAGGGAATATTGTGGCCCGCATAGCTCGCGAGCTCCTCCTCCCCCATCCTCCGCGCAAGGGGAGCCTCAAACAGGCGCCGGCGCACCGCCGCCTGGTCCACCGCGCGGCGCTCCGCATTCCGCAAGAGGTTCCGGCTGCCCCAGCGATGTGCCTGCCGGAATGGATCCTCGCGCTCTGGGAGAAACAGCGGGCCCTCAAGGTCCCACACCTTCTGCGTCGACTCCGCGTCGTAGTCGACCTCTGCGGCGTCACCTGTAAAGCCCACGCCATCCTCGTAGCCCTTGTAGATGTCTTGCAAGGCCTCCACGTAACCTGGGTCGCGCTCCCCCATCGCGGACCACTGCGCGTCGGGAAGGGGCAGCACCGTGACCGCCTCTGCACCAGCACAGCGCGGCAGCTTCATGAGCTCCGTGATGGCCACATTGGCGTAACACCCACGCTCCAGCGCGAACTTCACCGTCAGCTTCGCGTGCGCCTGGTTGTACTCGTACGAGAGGTTAAGGGGGTGCCGCACAATGGGCCGTGGCGGTTCACAGAAGTCGGCGATGCCGCTGCGGGTATGCCGTGCTTGCCAGTCAAGCCGGTAACGGTCGCAGACCTGCGCATAGTACTCGCTCACCGCGTTCTCGGGAAGACGGATGCCCTCGAAGGAGAAGCCGGGGTGCACCACATCGGCGATGGCGTAGCGGTGGCGGTTCTCTGGAGTCACCACGCTGCTCAAGGACTGGTGCCATTCTTTCCGGTCCCACACCGAGCTGGCCGAGCGCCGCAGTGCCGCGGGTGCGACGTGGTCACCGTCAAGCACACGTGCCGCACCGAACTCACGGAGGCGGAGTGTCAGGACTTGGTTCCAGAGGTAGCTTGAGAGGCGCTGCGCCGTCAGCCGCCGGCTCTGCGCGTGCAAGTCAAAGTACGCCTCGCGAAGCTGCCATAGTAACAGCTCTTGTTTTGTGTTGAGGGGCCCACCGCCGGCGCCCGTCAGCTGCGTCTCAGACAGCGGCGGGCACGTTTGAAACGGAGCCTCGTCAAGGTCTGACGGTTCCATCGCAATCTGCCGCAGCCGACGCACAATGTTGCGACGGTACTCGTCCTGAACTGCGTGGGGGTACTTTTTCTCGCGCTGCAGCAGCTCACGCAGCGAGCGATCCTGCTTGGTGAAATTCAAGAAGCGGAAGGCGAAGGCGAGCCAATTGTGTCTCAGCAAAGCAAACGCAGCGTCCTCCTTGCCCCCGAACCAGGAGAAACGCTGGCAGCCGTAGTAGTTAGGGAAACCGTTCTGCATAAAGGCATCGAGAGCGTCCTGGACTGCTGCTTTCGGCGCTGTCACGTCGCGCAGAACAATGGTGAAATGATTGCCAAACAAGTCACCTGGCGAGAGGGGCGCCGCTTCGTAGGAAAAGTCTGACAGCGTCATGCTCAGCGGACGTCGCACGCCAGTGCGGGTGAAGCTCCGTCGATTGGCGATGATTTTATTCGCCTGAAGCGCCGATGTTGGCGAGACGTTCTCCAGGCGCACCCGCTGTACCGTGTCTCCAATAAAGTCCTTGATACCAGCAACGCTAATCGCACGTGGGTGGATGCGGAGAGTCTGCGCAATCGTTGCTAAGGCGACGCTGTGAGCCACGTGCTGTTTATGTAGGGTAGCCTGCAGAAAAAAACGGGCGCTGTGGTGCCCGTGTGCATCTGTGCTGTCTCTCATCAATGCGGCCTCCTTCTTTTCTAGCGCAACGAGACGACGCTGCTGCGCCAACGCGGCGCTTCGCGCTTGCCCTTCAGCAGCATCCTTGGTTTCATTCTCGGGCTGTGTGATCTGCCGCAGATGGGAATCCACGTCGACCTGGAAGAAGGACGGGTCAGGGCCCGCCTCTTCGCTGCTGTTTCCTTCCCTTTGCTTCACGTCTGGCGCTGAACGTGCCTCCGTCGCGTTCGGTGATGGTGGATGCTTGTCACCCTCCTTGCCTCCCTCCGCGCCGTCGTTGTCAGCGGCGTGCACGAGCCCCTCTGGCAGCGGAGGAATGGAAAAGTCAAAGTCACGGGAAACAGGCACGCCACCCATCGGTGAGGCCGCATCCACCACCATCTCCGTCACATGAAAGTCCTGCCACTG
Source organism: Herpetomonas samuelpessoai (assembly GCA_030849835.1). Lineage (NCBI taxonomy): Eukaryota > Euglenozoa > Kinetoplastea > Trypanosomatida > Trypanosomatidae > Herpetomonas > Herpetomonas samuelpessoai. The sequence continues at coordinate 197,522 of JASAOC010002123.1, forward strand.
CTGGCGAAAGAGACCGTCAAAGCCACGGGCGTCTGGGCTCGCTCGTGCCCCCATGCCAAAGTGATGCAGGACCTCCTCCTCCTCCTCCTCCTCCGGCGCAGAGGCGTGCGCACTGCTCCTGGCCTTGTCGGAATGCAGAAAGCCTCCCCGTGACGTCCCCACAGCCCCCACTAGCCCATCGCCCCGTGAACGAGCTCCATGTCCGATTCTTCTAGGAAAGTGTCGACGCCGCTCCGCTGCCCATTCGGCGAGTGCCTTGTCCACAAACGCTTTCATTGTGAGAAAAGGTGTGTATGGGTGAATGTCTTCGGTGGCTGTGTCTCTGCGAGAGACAGTAGACTTGGATGGGGCCCCACGCGTGCTTGTCCTTGCTGCTCCCGTAGTCGTGGGCGTCTTCATCACAGGGAGTGCCGCCCTTCCCGTCTTGGCGGAGAGGGCGTCGAGAGAAGCGAACTTACTGCTGGACAGTGCCCGACCTCGTGCCGCCGCAGACGTCATCTTGTGTGCGCCGGAAGCCGTTGACCCGCCGAGCCTCTCGTGAGACGCTGACGCAGAGGGCACAGCAGCTCCACTGGCGGACGAACTCGCCGGGTTCTGGGGCTTCCTCCGAAGTGGTGGTGTCGCACGCTGTTCGGGGTACTTCCCGAGCTCAAAGGTGAGCAAGTCAATCGCCTGGAGCCGCTCCTCTGAGGGAAACAGCCGCCACACCGAAGGATCCTGGAGGGAAGCGGGTGGTCGCCTCCGTCGACGCCTCATGGAATGGCCTTCAGACATGTGGGGTCCTGCAGCTGAGGAGCGAGGATGAGTAGGCGCAAGAGGAGGAGACGCAACGACCGGCCGGGGAGACGGAGGCGTCCTAGGCTTCAGCAGCGCTGGTGCACGGGCCAGGGTGCGTACGAAACGCCCCGCGTGAGAGGACGCAACCGCCTGCAGTGAGTCTGTGACAGCATCGTGCGCGCACCGAGCACACCGTCTCATCTTGCCTAGCGACCGAGAAAGAAGGGTTTTCTTTTTAAAAAAAAAGAGCTGCGTTTATTATGACGCCAAAAAGAAATATATCGTTATTTCAGTCGCATGGGTTGACGCTTTCCCAAGTGCTGCTTTCCCTCCCTTTCTTCAACGGCACAAAAAAAAAAATCAAGAAAGAAATAAAAGAAGCGTCTGCATCGAAAACGTGCAAGGAAAGCACAACATGAGAGCATTGGCTCCACAGGTGCAAGGACCAAATCTGATGCGTGTCACCCCCTAGCTTGCAATCCTGTCATTCACACATGCACACACATTTCTCTTTAGAAATAGAAGGTCGCTGTAATTCATTCATGAACGCGTACAACATCAGTCCGACGGGTTGTAGACGCTGACATCGTTCTTGTGCGGGAGAGGGCCTTTCATTTCTCTTCTGTACACTTCTTCCTCTGAGTAGGGGTCCGATAATTAAGGAATGTGGAAGGGGGAAATAAAGGAGCGACGAAAACAAACTAGCGGACAGCTTAAACAAATCTACAGACTTCGTAGAGGAAGGCGCAGGCCAGAGTGTGCCCTCATCTCGTTACTTCATTCCCCACAGGGGAAGATGAGGGCCACATGGGTTTGCTTCTGATTCGGAAAGACCGTCACAAAGTGATGAAGGGACACGGGAACAGGGAATCACATGCAGCCACTAAAAACAAAACAGAAACAGGGAAAACAACAATCTGTGGTTAAGGCACTAAGAAGGATTTGTCATTCGGTACAGCGTTACGGATCACAGGGAAACGTGGACGAAAACGCTAACAGGTTGCAAATGGCGTACTGTACGTCAGAATTCATGACAAAGTCGTGCATTAAGCGGGCAGGGAGACCACAAGGGACGTTGCGTCGCGTTCTCTGGTCGGCTATCAGCTTTTCCCTCCGGTCAGGCCCTGGCCCCTCAGCATTAGGGAACTTCATACGTCTGCTCATGGATAGAGCGCGCACGAGCACCGCACCGCAAGCACCGCGGCGGAAGGCTCCCTTATATACATTCTCGTGCCATTCGTTGAGGCGCATGAACCCCTTGACTTGCCCGTACTCAGAACCCAGATGCGCCAAGATCTTTTTTTCTATCTCTTGCTGCTCTTCTTTTTGCTGGAAGCGTACGACGGCTTCGCCATGGCCAGTGAGGTTCCCAGCACAAGGGAGCCGCCTCCGCCCGCGCGCCGTGCGACCCCAGCCGCGCCTGAGACGGGCCGAGGTGACGCGGTGCCGGTGCTGTACGATGAAAGCGAAAACGGGGGCAACGGTGGGGCGACGTAAGGATAGCAGCAGAGAGTCGGGCATGTGCTGAGGGGCCCGTCTACGCCGTTGTGCTTGTCCGTGTGAAAGAGGGAAGCCAAGTGGCTGTCCATGGCAACAAAGAACTGCCGTTCGTGAAAGTTCTCAATGTCAATATCGACGGGGCAATCTTGCCGCGTACTAAGGATCGGCCTGAAGTACGCTGGCACGATTGCAGACACCTCAGAGACCGCGTTGGGCATCTCACGCCACGCACGCGGCACGCCGCCATTCTTCAAGTACGCTGCACTAGACACCGCGGCTCCCCCAGTTGAGCTCCGACGACGCTGGCTGGCGCCGTTGCTCCCGTTGACAGAGGACGCAGCATCCCCATCGGCGTCTTCGTTCGCAACCCCATTGGTGGGCATGACCGGGTCCACACATGCAGGCGCCGCAATCGTCTCCGCCTCCATCAGGCCCACAGTGGTGGACGGGCACACGATGCTCTTGATGTCCCCCACCTCCGCGTACACGCCCTCCTTCCCGGCATACTCGTACCACCGGATGAGCGTCTGCATGTCGGTGGCGTTCGCCCCGCCCGCAGACCCAAAACGCTCGGCCGGAACAAATTCGCAGCGTGCTTGGTTCGCAGAGCATGCATGGCTGGCAACATCGACGAGGGGCACGAGACGACGGCACCGGCGGCACACGGCGAAGCGCGTGACGCCAATCAGTCGCCACGCCCAGCGCTCCACCTGCAGGTCTTGCTTGGTGGAGCCGCCGCTATACGGAGGCACCTCTAGCGCAGATCGGAGGGGGCCGCTCGACGGCGCCGGCGCGGACGCCAGCGAAGACGATGACGTCGAGGCGGCCGGTGGCAATGGACGGAGGCGCGAAGGGGCGTGTGTGGTGAGCTTCTCTCCTCGGCTGCCCATACGAGCGGCGAGGGCAGAACCACCCCCGTGGCTCCGTCGGCCGCTGCCGTGCCCGTGACCACAGAGGGGCTCCTTTGTCGTTCCCGGCGACGACAGCGCTGCCCCGTCGTTGGCGAGGAGACGCTTCAGCTCGCGGTCGTCGTATAGGACGCCACACACGCGGCACCACCGCAGGCCACTGTCCCTCGCTGCCTCTCCAGACGCAACGCCATTGCCGTTCGTGTTCACCCCGTTGTTTGCGCGGGCAACGGTGGCGAAGGGGTCCTTGCTCGGTGTGGGCGGATTGCCAGAAGGAAGAAGCATGAGGCGGTCTGCCACCCAATGCCGGAGCAGCGCCGCCAGAAACGTGCGGTTCGGGTGCCGCGACTGATTCCGCTGATAGAGGGTGTACAGGCAGTTGGCCATGCTCGCCTCTGTTGTCATGGCGCACAGACGGCCAAGCAAGTCGCCTGGCACACAGCCCATATCGACGCCAGAAAGCAGGACATCCGCCAGATGATCCTTGATGTAGTGCAGCGCCGTTTCCGTGAGCTCGTGCATACCGAGAAAGTTAGATGAGAGCGTGATGGAGACGGCGTTGCTGGCCGTCAGCTTTGGCTTCGCCGCGCTCTGCATCCAGGTAAGTAGCCATTTGAAGATGGGAATCTCGCAGTTCACCTTGAGGCTCACGGGTTCCGTGTTGCCCTTGTCCTTGGCGCCGCTCTTTGTCTTGCTCGCCTGCTGCTCTTGGAGCTGCTTCTTGACGAGCGGCTCAAAATACGTCATGGTGGCGCGCAACAAGTTCAGGTCGCATGCAAAGGTCTCCACCTCATCGCTCGCCTTGTCCTTGACGGTGATCTCCACCTGCTGTGTCGACGACATGGATACGAGGGGAAAACAACTCGAGTGCTTCACAGGAGAAGGGGTAGCGGCAAAAGTTAAGCTGCAGGTGAGAGTCGTTTGGGGGAATATTTTTTGCGGTCGCTGTTGAGGCTATAGTCTTGTCTTGGTCCAGTTGGAAAGATCGGCGGTCAGCTCGTATAAACGTACACGGTATGACACTGCGTTGTTTTTGGGGAAAAGGCTTTATATTTATCTTTTTCGATTTTTTGAAAAAATCTACACGCCAGTACACACGAAGAAACGAAACGTCAACAGTTGTTGGTGGGAGAAAAAAATTGGAATGGAGCTCCGTTTTCGGATCAGACGTCCACTTGGTCCGGGATGGGGAGAAAGATAGAGAGAGCTGAGAGAAGCGAATCACAGGCGGTTCACAGTCCTGGAAGCCAACAACCAACAAGAGTGAAGACACGTTCGGAATAAAGAGGACGAAATAAATCTAAATTTACGAAAGGCAATACAAGAATCTGATGAGATGGGAGCAATAGGGTGAAAGAACGGAGAACACAGAAAGGAGGTGCGTGATCAGTAATGCGGTAGTTGTCTCCACACATGACATAAGGCGTGGGGCTCTATGCTGGCGCTCAGCTCCACGCTCACAGAGCGAACAGGGTAGGCGAGAATCAACGCACAAGCGTTCCTCTATTCATTCAATCCGTTTTCTTTGGCACTCGTTACTTATTGCCAAATTCTCGAAAGAGAATGGCCGAGGCGTTCTGCCAACCTTGATCACACGACCACAAGGTACAATAAAGCAACACATTCTTCCGTCATTGCACCCCGTCACAAGTCTATCGTCGCCGTGTGGCGAAAAAACGGCCGATTCACAAACCCTCTGCCGCCCGTTGCGTAGGAAGGATGCGGCAGGAAACTAAAGTCGCCCGTGCGGCCAGCACCCGCACTGTCCCGCACCGCACCCGCTTCAGTGCTCGTCGTTGTGCATGGCGCCGTCGCCGTAGGCAGAGCAGAACATTGAACGTGATACACGTGGGTGTGACCTGAGGCGAGGGACTGCCGGATGGCCTCTAGCTCCTCCTGCTGTGTCACGGCAGATGACATGGGAAAGCAGTCAGATGTTCGCAATTCGTTTCTCTCTCTCCACAACGGAGGCGTGGTATGGGACACGGAGACACTTTGCTTTCTTTATGTGTTGGGCGAAACGGTGTCCCTGTGTCTGTCCGAGCTCGTTAGATACTTGTTGTATTCCCGCTTTGATTCGTGTATGACCAAGGCAACCTGTGCGTGTGCTGCTATTGTCGTGCCACCGTACAGTCGAATTGAGCAGAGTAGGTGAAAGGTGTGAGCGAATGGGTCGCATAACTGTCGTACCAGCTCGAGTTAAGAGAAGGGGCCACTCTGGCCGGATCGGTAAGGTGCTCCTCCGATTACGTGAGAAGCTGTGGCTTGGATAGACAAGACCTCGCTCGCGATTGGCTCCACCTTGGGTGGAGAGCGTTTTCTCTCTCTCTCTCCAACCTCACCTCCTCTTGGGCTTCAGAGGCGAATGCGTGTTCTACGCTCATGTGTTTGATCTATTGCCACCACGCTCTGTCCCCTCGGAATCACTTCTTTTCTTTCTTTCTTTTTTTGTCTGTGTGTCTGTGTGTGAATGGATTGAGAACAGATCGTTTGATGGGGTATCCATGCCACCTGATTTCTTCTCCCCGCAATCTCTCCCTAGACGGCGCACACGGGCCATAAGAAGAGAGATGCTCACACTCTTCACCTAGAATTGCCGTAGGAACGGGGTAAGGGCTGTGAACGAGGGTGGTTTGAGAACGGGGATGATCAAAATAAATTACCCGATTATTATACGAGAAATGAACGATAGAAGACACGCTCTGTGATGGACGGAGAGAGAGAAAAAAAAAAAGAAAAAGAGAGAGGGAGAGGGAGAGAGCCATTTCCGAGTCCGTGGAACAGAGGCCCCACGCATTCAACAAACGGAAATAGGCAAAGAGAAAGGAAAGAGGAAAGGCGGAAAGGAGGAAATAAAATTCCGTCAACGGACGCCTCGCTTTGTTGAAAGTGAAGAGTGGATATGCTTCCGGTTCCTGTACAACAACGCATATGTACACACTTCCCTATGGCAACAGAAGAAGGAAAAGAAAAAAAGGCAAAAAATCAGGTAAGAGGAAACAACACAATATTAATAGGAAGAAAATGAGCACGCAAGGATCACACGTCATCTCAACGTACGGTCAAGTGCCCAGAAAGTGTGTTAACTCACGAGGGTGTTGAGCCCGTGAAAGCCAATGAACAACTTCCAAAACAAGAACACAAAATCGAAGACCGATGCTCCTCAGCCTCTACGCAAATACGTCAAAGAATGACATGGAAGTCGGGTAGGCAGTGCGAGACGTGCCTCGTGAAGTATCGGCAGGACAACAAAAGAGGGAGGGGTTTTTAAAAAGAAAAGAAGCTTCGCTGGTGTAGAACCAAAAAAAAAAAAACGAAAACACTGAAGGAACGAGTAAGAGAAACGGAAGGAGAGGGCGTCAAGACAAAGAAGAAGAAGAAAAAGAGGCAAGGGGAGAACTATATGCCGAGTGGAAGACTTTCCGCTGTTGTCTTTGGTTTCTGCGAGCACCAAAGATCAGTGGAAAGCGGAGCGAAGCGGACAAAAATTGGTATTTAAAAAAAAAAGGAACCATCACGCGCCGTGGAAGAAACGAACAAGCGGAACGCAAAGGAGGGAAGCACGTACTTTAGAGAGAAGAATCAGGTGCTGTTCCGTCATGCAATGGATCCCCAGCATGAGTAGCGATACAACAAGGTGAAGGAAGGAAGGAGAGGAGAGAAATCCGTGGAAAGAAACGATCGCTCAAATCCTGTAAACTAAGAGCTTGGTAATATTTTTTAAAAACAAACCGGGAGAAACACATTGAGAAAGGGCAACGCAGCATTAACGCGTGCTCGCCAGAGCGCCTAGGGGCCGTAAACGATAGTGTTGTAATCACGTCGCATGACACACTCGCCCTCGTTTCTTTTTTCTCCTGGCCCCATCATTTCGCCCCGCTCGGTCGCTGCCCTACTTCATGGAGCCACCCTTGAAAGAGCTAGACAGTGTCGGCGTCGCTGCTCGCCAGTCCCATCGGTAACGGCCGTTCCCAACAGAGCTTCGTGCGCTGCTAGGCCGAAAGGTACTGTCGGTGCCTTGTGGGGGGGTGCCCTGCGCCGGTCCGCCGCCGGATCGCTGACCGTGGCAGTTGCTGCCGCTGAGGCTGTTGTGGTAATCCTCCGTCTCGGGGTCGTCGATGCCCTTGCGGGCGATGGGGATGCGCATGCTGACACCACCACCCGAACCCGTCTGCGCAACGGCAAACGGCATCGCGGAAGAGGTGCTTCCGCTGCGGCCGCTGCCGTAGCCCCCGTAATGGCTCGGAGCCGAGTACGGGGCAGACCCGTAATGCGGGCTGCCGTGTGTGCTGCCCGTACCGCCGCCTGTCGGGCCGCAGTCCACGGGCGGGTGGCCGCCGTAGAAGCCACTGCCACCGGCGCTGTTGTGGCTTGGGTGGCGTGCATGGTGGTAAGGCGGCTGCGGGTGCTGCTGAGCCTGCATGGTGGGGGGATAGTCCTCCATCCCCTGCGCGGCGTCGTACCCGTCCTTGTGGGGGATGCCGTAGCCAGCGCTGCCGTAGCCTGCATTTCCATACCCATGGAGCTGCACAGAAGGCATTGGCTGATGGGCTTGAGGCTGCTGTGGCTGTGGGGTGTAAGGGAGGTGCGCCGCCATATGAGGGTGGGGGCTTGTGTGCGATGAGGGGAAGGCGAAGGCAGGAGCCTCTGGTTCTGGCTGCCATGCTTGCGCAGGGGGACGGCTCATTGGGGTGTGGCGCGCGTTGGCGGCGCTGAGGAGGGACTGGTGAGGGGCAGACGCAGTCGAAGAGGTCAGGGAGATGGAGGCGCGAATGGGCTGCTGCGGCTCAGGCGCGTGGTGGTGGTGACTGCGGCTGCGGTGGCTGCGAGCGACAGAGCCTGAACCGTCGGTTTCCGTAGGCTGGCCATGGCGTGACGCGTTGGTGAGTGCGACAGGGGCAGAGGCAGTGGCGTCGGTTGCAGCCGCAGGAGGAGGCACCGCAGCGGAAGCGGCCACATCACTTCGTGGTGAGGGGGGGAAGACAAGCGGGGGTGGGCGGTGCATTTCCTTCTTCCGCAGCGACGATGACATGGAATCAAGAGGAGTGGAGCCCGCGGTTTCGGACGCGTCTGCCTCAGCGCCCGCCGCCATCGCTTTACTGGCGACCTGCACAGGTGCGGAGCTGGGCGCTGCTGACGTCTTCGCCTCTGCGAGCCCGCACACGCCAGGGGTGCCCGTCCCCGCCCGCACCGGCTGTTGCGGTTCCGGGAGCGACGGCCGCTTCACGCTACCAGACTTGTGTCCCGTACCCGGTGACGCGGCCATCCGTCCTGAGGTGGCCGGCAGAGGGCTGCTGTCAAGCAAGGTGCCAGCGCCACTCATGCTGCCCGAGGGGCTCGCAGAGAGGAGCTGGCGACGGTTTGTTGAGGTGTACGAGCACGAGAGGAGCGTTCCTGTCTTTTGCTGCTGCGACGACTGCGCGCCCGTCACAGAGGAGCCAGCAGACGCTTGGTCGTAGCCCCGCGCGCCGGCGGTGGAGCGGGCGAATGGCGCCGAGCCCACCGAAAACTTTGTATTGCTCACCTGCAAGGAGGACTTGCGAGGAGGCACGGCCACCACCACCACAGAGGAAGCGGCGAGCGGCTGCGTCGACTTGTGCTTGCTGGGGCTCTTGGCGCCGTCTTGGAAGATCCCGGACGAGACAGAGTCTGTCCAGCTCGTCGAGCGCAAAAGTGAATTCGCGTGGTGTGCCGCAGAGGAAGGGGAGTGGCCGCCCTGCTTAAAGGAAGTCGCCACAGCGTCGCTCGAAGAGCTCGACGGCAGATCCCCGTAAGCCGGCCGGCCGATCCGAACCGGCAGCGAGCCCGATGGTGAGCCCGCCATCACCTTCCCCGCACCGGCCGCCAACCGTCCGCGGGTGACGTCAAGGTCCGGCGAGTGCATCGGGGTAGACGCCCCGCTGGAGCCCGCCATGGTGCGGTAGTACACATCGCTGATGCTGACAGAGCGACTCTCTGCGCCGCCGTCCGCGCCACGGTAGGTTGGGCTCCCGTCGGCGTCCTGTGCATCCCCTGCTGCACCTGCACCGACAACGAGATCCTTGCTAGCCGTGGCGGCGATGGCCTGTGAACGCCCCAGCTGACTGACAGGAATCGCCTTGGGTGGGGTGCGACCATGGCTGCCGCGACTGCCCACCCCTGTGAGAAAGCTGCCTTTTTGGCTGTCCGTGTTGCTGCCATTGGCACTGCCCTCGCCACCAGCCCCGTTGCTGCTTGAATGGTGGCCGCCCTCCTTGGAGCCGCTCGAGCCCACCGCGCCGACAGCCAGGGCAGCTTTTTTCAGCCGTGCTTCCTCCGAGGGCGTGCGGACAAAGCCCGTTCGCACGCTGTACACGGAAATGGGAGACGCACTGCCGCCGCTGCTCTTTTCTGCGCTGCCGGCTGCCGCGGCGCCGCCCGAGCCGTGCGAGGGATGCTCCTTCTGGTCCTGTTGCTTGAGCAGTGTATCCGAGTAGTTGGACGAGCCTGTGCCGGCCACCCCGCTGTTGCGGCCGCTGCTGCCCGCCGCCCCCGTCGCTTCATCCGTTGCCTTTCCTCGATAGCCCCTCACACCCACAACCAACTTGCCGCTGCTGCCGACGCCAACCCCGTCGACGGTGTGCCCTGGCAGCACACGAGGATCCTGAACGGCGACAACCTTGCTATACTCCACGGCCGGGTTGAGGCCCGCCTGCGTCCACTTCTTTACAAAATCTGGTGTGGTGCCGTAGAAGACGCTCTGCCCGGCGCAGGCGTCGCGCCAAATGACGAGGCCCTGGAGCAGCCCCTCGGGGAGGCCCGACTCGGCGTTGACAACCCAGTGAGGGTCCGCCGGCGGCGCGCGGCGAGAGTCATTGCACGCTGCACGGCACACCGTGAGCAATATATCCTCCACATGCTCGCGGGCCCGGATCTCGAGGGAAGCCGCAGAAGCCGCAGCAGGAACCGTGGTGGTGGTGGTGGACGCTGTGGCGGTACTACTTGCGTTGGCCGAGTCACCACGCGGCGCAGGCGGCACGTACGGCGTGGTCGCATGTGAGCTCCATTGCAACTCCTCGGTACGGCGGAACACGGTGCCGGCAGGGACGTCAAGCCACTTGCCCTCCCAGTCCGACAGTGCGTCGCCACTGCCGTAGCCGCCGCCACGACCGGTGCTGTCGTTCTGAAACACAGCGGAACTGTTCGGGTCACTGTACATGGCGGAGGAAGAGGCAGAAGCACCATGCAGGTTGAGACGCTGCTGCGAGTGCAGAAATTGGTCATTGCTGCCGCCGCCCTGGGTGCTCATCGCGCCGTGAGCGTCGTGATGCGTACCAAGGCTGCCAACGAAATCCTGTCGGTCTGCGAGGGCGAGCGTTGTCGCAGACACAAATGTGTCCTCTGCAGTAATCCACACGTCACCAGGTTGCACTGTCTGTGCGGCCCCTGCGAGATGGGAGAGGGGGTTGCCTGTAGCCGGGTCCTGGGCTGACACGTACACCTGCCCCTCCACTGCATTCTCGACGAGATTGCGTTGAGCAAGGAGGGTGCGAAATTTGGTTGCCTCACCACCTGTGAGTGAGTCGAAACGGGCGGCGTAGTACTCCGCACCCCACAGCACTAGACGCGCGGCATCCGCATTGGCAACGTACCCACGCAGGAGGCCGTCCGACAACGAGGTCTGGATGGTGTTTGCGTCGACGTGCAGCAACGAACCCGCCCCCTGCCCTGCCGCTGTGGTTTGCTGCCAAACTGAGGACTCTGCCATGCGGAAGCGCATTTCGCGGATGTAGCACAGCGCGGGGACGTCGCTACGGTGCATGGAAAACGCAATGGGGTGAAGGAAGAGTTGCAGCTCGTCCTGGTTCAGCTGCTGGGAGCGGCGACGCTTTACTGACCTGCCCTCAGGGCCGCCGTGCAAGCTTGCACCGGCCGCAAGGTCAACCAACGGGCTTAAGCACTCGCTACTGCCAGCGGCCCCCACTCCTGCTGTGGCACTCGCCGCAAGATGATTCCCCGCCTCTGCAGTCGAGGCCTGCTGGTACGCGTCCTCAAAGGCGCTGACGGACGGCGCGCTGCCAAGTACCATGCGCCCGCTCTCCCTGGCGCCAAACATGCCACCAAGACGCATCCCGGTGGAGCTGTCTTGAACAGACGGGTGTGGAGCGCCAGAGCTCTCCCCACCTTCACCATTAGCAGCAGCACCTGGGGTGGCACTGGTGGTCTGCCTCCCGTCAGCTCCGCTCCCTTGACTGGTCAGGTCACCGTATGCGTAGTAGGCCGCGCTCGTGCTGCCGTACGCATCGGACATGGCGGCGGCACCACCCCCGATGCTACTGCCAAGCATGCCGTCGCGGCCGTGCAACCCCTGACGCCTGCCGAGGTCAAAGTCACCACTTGCCACCACGCCGGCTTGTCGGAGCTGGGAAATGTAGGTGTAGGCAGCCAGCAGCGTGACCTGTGTGCGGTGGTTCCCGCCGGCGCTCTTGGAGAGGTACAGGCCAAGGCTGACGGGGCTCTTGGCAGCGAACACGGGTAACATGAACGGCTGGCTGAGGCGTGTGTCGCCAATGAAGCCGAAAATACGTACGCGAATGTTCTGTCGTGGTAGGCGTACTGTGTTCTCTAGCGTCATATAGCCATGGCCAGAGCCATTACTGGTACCGCCTGCTGCCTTCTTGCCTTTTCCTTGCGCGGCTCCACCCTTTTTATTTCCGGCGGACTTGCTGCCCTTGCGCTTGTCCCCATGGGTCTGCGCCGTCGCGCCTGCCAGAGGGGCCTCGCCCTCCGCCCCACAGGCTGCGGATAGCGCAGGGATGACGCTCGTGGGGTCGTAAACAAAGGCCACGGCGCACGGGACCGGTGTATAGGCGCGGCCAGTCCGGTGCAGGGCGACGAGGTCGTTATCGGTCTCCACCAGCCGCTGCTCGCTCAGATTCATGTAGTAGCTGAACAGCTCCGCGTCTGAACCGGCAGACTCTGGCATCACATCCTCTCTCGCACCCGCTCCTGTGTTGGAGCGACTATCGCGGTTGTAATACATCACGGAGGGTTCCCGGCGGACCGCGAGAAGCTGCTGAAAAAGTGGGCAGTGCGCGTTGGGGAAGTACTCTGTGATGAGTGGTATGAGTACGATTTCCGGTTGCGGGGACTTCCCGTTGTGCGTGGGATGGGTGCCCGTGCTGCTGCTGCTATTGTTATTATGGTGGAGGGATTGGTGGTGGCTGTCGCCGGCGTCATCTACGTGTGTCGGCTCGCGCACGATGCCGCGCACAAGGGTTTCGCGACTCGGAGCCCCTCCCATTTTATTTTTTTTTACGCAAACGGACGTCAACTGTGAGCACTCACTCGGATTTATGAAAATTAACAAAAAAAACGTATACGCTACCAGGAAGAGCACAAGCTTCGTTTGAAGGAGAAGAAAAAAAAAGTATGAGTCCTGGTTTCTTGTACTAGGTGTTTCCTTGCAGAGCAAAAGCCAGGGACGAGAAGACCAAACCAAGGGACACGACAACGTAATGAAAAAAAAAAAAAAAAATGGTGTGGTCGGGAAACGTCTCTCCGTAACTTTGAAACTTGGAAGATGTGACAACACAAGAACGAACGGGAAAGAGAAGTTTTAAAAATAAAAAATAAAGCGGTGACCCACTTTGAATGAATCTCCAAAGTCTGCTTCTGGCGTGCAGCCGTGGAGCAACTCGAGGAGACGTCCAGGGAAGAAGGGAAAATCAGAGTCAATGCGAAAAAAGAGAAGAAAAAAAATATATAAGAAAACGAAGGGACAAGAGGAAAAGAGAGGAATCGAGTGCACTTTAACAACGAGAGAAGCAAATGAAATAAGACAAAAAAGTGGGAGAGGGATCGACACAACAACAGGAGACACGGCAATTCACGTAAAGCAGGCGTCTAGTGCTCTTTATGCTTTGGGGGAAAGCAGAGAGAGGGAGAGAGAGAGAGAAAGAGAGAGAGCGCACGTGTGGGAAGGTCAAACTACCGCAGGAGAGCTGTAGATTGTGGTGGTTCGCCGAGTGCGTTAGCTAAATCGACTTCAGCCGCCACAAGGAGGCAAAGAAAGAAAGAAAGGGAGAGACAGATGAGGCAAAGCGTTGAAATGGTTATTCACTGTACACGTTTGGACGCTACATTGCAGGAAGCGCTGCTCAAGGCGGTGCGGAGGATTGAGAACATCCCTGCGCCTGCCACGATGGGGTCAACGTCGTTCCTTCCTTGCGAGTCCCTTGCGGTGCCAAGGTTACCCTTCGGCTCCTAGAGAGCTTTGCTCCTTTGGATCATTTATGGTATGTATATTTTTCTTTGGATGTTTCGAGGGATCGAAAGGAGTGAGGGATACAATGGAACGAGTGGAAAGAGGAGAAAGCAGAGCAAGCGCGTGAGGTGTTATTCTTTTATTATTACTTTTGCTTTGCTCTGAGTCCCGTACGAGAGCGTCTGCGCAATGTTGTGTTGAAACGGGATATCTAGTAAGAAGGGGGGGAGGAAAGAAAAAATAAAAGCACAGGGAAGCGCAAAATCGCGCGCTCTCTCTCAGACCATTGAGCGACGGGTAATCGGTAAAGGCTGAGAGCTAACAAAAGGAAATGCCTTGACAACGCACACACAGAAGCAAGACACGAGAAAAAAAAGAAAGAGGTGGCGATGAAGAGATCAAAATAAAAACGCAAAAACCGATGCTGTGGATTCAAGTTTCTACCCACACGGCAACCCTGGAAAGGGAGACTGTGCCCGTGAAAAGAGGATTATGGGGTTCATTCTTGTTCTAACACAGGCTTCGAGAGGAGAAGAAGAAGCACCGCCGTCACAGTGCAGAGGACGCAATAAAGCCTTAGGTAAATGCGTTGGGGGAAAGACCCAGAAGGAGCAGGAACACGCTCTCACACACCAACCAACGGAGTGGTGCCTCGCCTGTAAAGCACCCCATACGCACAAAGGGAGAGATAGAGAGAAAGAGAGAGGCTCATGTGCCACCCACTGGTGGTGTCTTCTTTCCCTTGCAACAACACAACTCCATGCGAGTTGCACGCTGGTCGATGTCAGTGTCTACTGCCGCGACGCCCCGGGCCCCCCGCCGTTCTCCCTCACCGCTTGGTAAAGGCCTTCGAGTGCAACCAGCTGGACACACAAAGGGGCCGCCGCGCCGAACACGCGGTCGTCAGTGAGGAGCCCCCGCATGTGCACCATGAACTCGTCATTCTGCCGCGGCTGCATGCGGGCCTCTTCCCCTCGTGCGACGAACTCGGCGACCGCCATCATGGCTTCGCCGTACAGCGCTCGATTGCCGAGTAAGGTGCGGACCGCGCTGCGCACCCCATCTATCGTCCACTCCAGCGTGCCCATAGTGCTCGCGTCGGCCGTGGAGTGACCGTGCACCGAGGTGCCCCGCCGACCGCTAGCCGTGTCAGAGAAACTGCCCGAGACGTGCGACGGCGGTGGCGGCGGTGTGGCACGCCGGGACGACGGCTGTGCCGATGGCTGCGGTACCGGTGGCACCTGCGGATGAGGGGAAGAAGTACCGGTCGCCGCCCACCGCTGCTGCTGCTGAAGCTGCTGCCGAAGCTGCGGGGTCGGCACACGCGCACGCGGCATGTCGTCGTCGGCACCAAACCGCCGGTAGGGGTCACCGGAGGGTGGTGAGGCGTGGCGGTGCGGTCCACCACTGGGTGGGTGCGGAGGGGGTGCTGTAGCCGCCGCAGGACCACGAGGCTGAGCGCCGAGTAAGTCCTTTGCTTCCCGCGGAGTCACGTAGCCCGGCGAGGAAAGGTTTGACGGCGTCATTTGGTCGTCAGACGGCGTCTGCGGAGGTGGAGAGGGTGGTGGACGCGGTACCGCCGCACCTCCACCCCCTCCACTACGCGGTGCCGTTGCCAGAGGCGGTGGCGCCTTGGTGGGTGGAGGAGTCCGCTGGTTGGCTGCGGCGAGGGAGGCAGGCGGGGGATTCTTCGGGACAAGGATCGTCACGGGGACATTCTTGTTGTGGTCGGGCAGGAAGTCATCGTCAGAGATCCGTCGCTTGCCCGCGCTCGCACCGCCGCGTGCGCTTCCTGGTCGTGCGGGACGCTTCTCTGCCGGGACTGCCGCACTGGATGTTCCACCTTTTCCGCTCGCGTCGTCCGTGTCACGGTAACCCGCGGGAGGGCGCTCTGGTGGGGCAGGCCTGGGTGCCAGGATCGTCACGTTGCTGTTCGTCAGCACCACAACATTCTCACCGTACCCATTGGCAAGCTCCTCCTCCTGGCGCTCCTTCCACTCCCGCAGGTGTCGCCGGATATCCGCCTGCCTTCCCCCGCTGTCGTCCTCGTAAATGTGACGCAGATGTGTCTGGTGCTGCGCGCGCTCACGATTCGCTTTGCGCTCCTCAAGGGCCTGGCGGCGCCGGCGCCATTCCATGTCCTCTCGCAGCCGCTCCTGGCGCAGCGCCTGCGCCTCACGCTCCGCGAACATTTCATTCAAGGCCTTGGTGTTGCTGTCGAGCACACCGGAGCCGCGTGCAGAGCTAGGGGCGGCGTTTACGGAGGGACTGCGTCGACTGTTATAATGACCGGCTCCTCCCCCACCCTGACGAGGGCTGACAGGAACGGACATGGCTGTGGGGCTCGGGCGGCGCAGGGCGTTGCCCCCACCCGACTCTCGCGGCGAGGCTGAGCGAGAGGCGGGGTGGCGCTGCACAGGCGGACTCGCGTTCATGCGCTGCAGCTCCGCAAACTGCTCCTCCGCCTTGCGGTGCCAGCTGTCCGGCACCGCGCCCGTGCGTTGTCCGCGAGGGGCGCCGGTGGCTCCCGTCGCGCCAGCGTTCGCGCGGCGTGCGGAGACGACGGGGTCGCGATGGCTGGGTGCCTCACGCGGGGACGCCTCCTGCTGCTGTGACGGCGGCGGTGGCGGTGTGCGCCGCGCCTGAGTGCGATTTCCATTCACAGCGCGATTAGGCGCGGTCAAGGAGACGTCAGGAGGTGAGGAGGCCGTTGAAGAAGAAGGCTGCGTTGCGACGGTGTGGCTATTATTATTGCTGCTGTTCCCATTGCCAGGGCCAGTGGGTGCGGTGCCGGACGGTGTTTTTGTCGACAGCGTAGGTGGTGCGGAGACCTTGGCCGTGCTTGTGTTGGGAGTGCTCCTGTTGTTGCCACTGCCCGTCTTTCGCTCCGCTGGTTTGCGCAGCTTTATGTCGCCTACGATAGACTTAAGGGATCCAATCGCCTCCTCGAGGGAGATGCGCTTGCGCAGCGCGGGCTCCATCATGCGGGAGACCAGCTGTCGCGCAGCAGCCGACCGGCTTCCCATTTGCGAGTGCGCAGAAAGTAGCTTGGTGCCCAGGAGTCCCAGGTGCCACACGTCACTGGCCTGTGGGTGGTAGTCCCCGCCCTGCAAGGCCTCTGGAGGGTACTCCGCCTCCACCGCCACACCGTCGCTGCGGCGATCCTGCAATGCCTTGAAGTACATGTGGTGGCAGACCGGTGCGCCGCCGATAATCCCTGCGGTACCATGGCCGCTGTCCAGGTACACGCGGTCCAGTGTAGGGCCATGCCAGGGGACCTTGGCCACCACGTGCAGCTGCTGCAGCGCCTGTGCGAGTACCAGCATCCACAGCAAAGCCTGCTTTTCTGGAAGCGGTTCCTTCACCTCTTCTTCGAGGTAAATAGCGAGGTCCCCGCCCTCGCAATAATCTGTGACCACATTCAAGAAAGAATTCTGCATGAGAACCGCGTGCACGCGAACAATGCCCGCGGGATTCGTCCTGTGGACCGCTTCGTACATGTCGTGTGCGGCCTGAGCGGCGCTCATCGGCCATCCGGCGATGTTAATGCGGCGCAGCACGCGCAGCTCGCCATCGGCCTCGGTGTCTTGGACCAGCAGGGTGGCCGAGGACGAGCCGATCCCAAGCACCTTCTTGCGGATCATACTGCAGTAGCGATTCCTTTTTTTTTTTTCGCTTTCAGAGGATACTGTGGGTGAGGGATTCGGTGAATAAAGAAAATTGTTTCGCCGGGCTCCTTTGCGACGTCGGTTTGCGGTGCGGATGTGGGCTGTACAGAATGAGCTTTGTCAATGAGGAGAAGAAGCGGTTGTCAGAGTGAGATATCAAAGGCCGGTGATAAGCCCGTCCAAGTAAAAAGGATCAAAGGTTACAAGAGCAACGTGTGTGAGAACAACCTCAACGAGGGTAAGGGATGCTGATGGAAAGGCAAGACGATGTCGGGAAGGAGAGAACGGAAGAGGAGAGAGAGAGAGAGCAATTAGACAACAAAATTCACACGGCTGAATGACGAAGAGATGAAGGGAAAAATCACGAGAAATGAGATGTAGAACGTGAATGCACACTAAGGAAAGGCAGAGTCTTCGAAAAAAAAAAACGAAAATATGAGATGAAAGCTCTAAGTAGGGAAAACTGGAGAAGAACAAAGAAAAAGAAGAACGCGCAGGCAGTAAACGGAGGCAGAGACTTCTGCCCAAAATCTTTTTTTTTTCTAAAACGGAACCTTTTCTATTCTTTGCGTTGAAACAGACGATTAGATTGAGGAAGGGAAGAGAGGAACGCCGTGAGCGAGCAGTGGCAACTACATGAGCACAACGCGTGGCAAGACGGTGAATGTAGCACTCAGCCGAGAAACGGTGCCACCTTATCTCACACTCTCTCCCTCTCGGGCATGCCTCCGTTTTGTTTCATATATTTTGAATTATCCCTTTGTGGCATTGGTGGAGAACACGTTGCGCTTCCGTCACCATGGATCCGCTTGCAATCACAGCCTGCTTTCAATAAAAGACCTTCTCTCTGCTCTTCTCCCTCTCTCTCTGTGGATCCGTCCCACGTGGCGATGCGAATTTCTACTTGCTCTTATCTTGGTGTGACTGTGTCTTTGTGTGGAGGATTCATTCTCTTGTGAAGATGGTGAGCCTTCCGTCCATTGGAGTGTCATGACTATTGAGCGCGTCCCTCGTGTGTCCACATGTGTGACTCTCCCTCGCCCGCCTACGCGAAAATTCCGTCTTCAGCCAAGACGGATGATTCGCTCACCAGCGATGCGGAAGTGCTGAGGAAGGCCACCCAACACCTTCTTGGTCCCGTGGCGATAGAAGTACCGCTGCAGGGCGAGGGGCACCCGACGCCGCAACGCCGAGAGCTCCATGCCTCCCTGCGGGATCAGCGGGTACGTCATGCGAACAATGTCCTCGGCCGAGAAATTCGGAATATCCACCTTGGCCCGCTGCACCACGAGCACGCTCTCATCGTCCGGGTAGCCCCACGCGAGGAAGTACTCGGGGTACTGGCACAGCACCTCGTCCACAATCGCCTGCGGGGTCTTGGGGAGTGCGTCACGGACCGCAGGGGGCACGAGCGACAGCACGTCTTCGAGCTCGGCGCACTGTGTGAGGGGAAGCGAGTCGTACAGCTCACGCACCGCCCAGTCCGCATTTGCCTTGTCATCCATCTCGGCGGGAATTTTCAAGATGGGGTCGTCCGGGGAGATGGCGTTGGCGGCCAGGCGCTGGTCCAAGAGGGTCTCCGCACAGGGCTCGTACTCGGGGCGGAACTTGAACACCTTCATACTGTCCACAGACACAACAATGGACTTGCCGTGCAAGCGCAGAAATCGCGGGAACGAGCGGCACTGCGCCTTCACCAGCTTCTTCTCCTCTGCCGTCAGCAGGGCGTACAACTTGCCCGTTGGCACCGTAGCGGCGGCCTTGTCCGCCTCCTCCAAGTAATTCCGCCCCTCGGCCGCACGGTCCACCGCGGCTTGAATCTTCGCGTACACCTGCGGCAGCGGCGACGTGGTGGCGTCTAGATCGTCGAGGGAGTGCGGCGCGCTCTTGCTGGGGCGCGCACGCAGCTTGCCATCAACGATTTGGAAGTACTCGGGGTACTTCTCCAGCAGCCCAGTCACCCCAAGCCGCGGGTCGAAGGATGGGTGACGCGAGACGATATCGGAAATGTCTTGCAGCACCTCCGCCAGCGGGGTGTACGTCTTGGGCATGCGTGGGGCTATGTACTGAATCAAGTTCGCCTCGGAGTTTCGCGGCGGTCGTGCCAGTGGTCCCCTCGGTGCCCCAGCGGCCGCGGACCGTCGTAGCGCCACCGCTGCCGACGTACTCTCTGAGAAAGACGCTGACGAACTCCTCGCATTGTTCGCAGAAGGGATGCCCAAGCGACCGCCGTGGTGAGCGTCCGCCATGCCTCGCTTCGGATGATCAAAGTCGGGCTTCAGGCGGATCTCTGAGTGCCCGTGTGTAGTGCGCACGTCAATATAATGCCGAAAGCGCTTGAGGAAAAAGTTAAAGGAGGTGTCCGCGTAGAGGGCCTGCATCTCCGACGGGATCGTCATGGCCACTGCGTCTGATGTGACAAAGAACGTGGGAATGTACTCGACCAACACGTCCAGGAGCTCTATGGTGCTGTGGTTGCGGCCCGCACGAAAGATCGTCTTGTCCGCTGGGGCACCATTAGCCCCGCCAGTATTGTGGGTTGAAGGCGACGCAGTTTTTGGTGGTGGGGGCGGCGATGTGTCGACACAGGCAGTGGATTTCCCGCCAACTGCTGCATCCCCCGTCCATGAGGGTGCTCCCGCGGCCGTCGCCGTTGGACTCTCTGAGCGACGCAGGCCCTTTTCTGTCACTTCCAGATCTTGAGAAAAATAGATTTGGCAGTACGCGGCCAGGCCTCCGGGAAACGCCGCCAATTGCTTTTGAACACCCTCTGGAAGCTGATACAGAACCTGCTTGACAGGGATGGGAGCAGCGGAGCGCGGGGTCAGCGGAATGAGTGCCAGCACAAGCGCGCGAACCTCCCACGGCGCGAACGCGGCCTGCTTCGTCGCGCTCCGTGGCGCGTTGTTCTGCTGATCAGCGCCCTTTGCAGTCACAGGAGCCTGCTGTGGTGCAGCCGAGGTGTCTGAGCACGCATTTGTGTTTGTGGACGTCGCTGCAACACTGTTCGTGATGGCCATGTCTGGCACAAGGGTAGCATCCTCTTTTGCATATATGCGCGAGCCCGCACCCTCTGCGTTCTGCCCGGTCGCGTACATGCGCGCATTCGTCGTTGCGAGAGACGCGTGCTGCCACGCGGCTGCGTACGGGCAGCGTGCTAAGAGGCAAGCGGGGGCACCGCGAACGAGGGAGCGCCGGTGCGCCATGTGCAAAGCTCCACGGGAAAGCATAACGATTCTTATTATTTTCAATCTGTATGCTGCACTGAGCACAGCGTGTTTCAATCGTTCTTGTGATGATTCCCTTAACGAAAGGATCAAGATGAATCACGACCTTGGACCGTTTTGTTGTTGTTGCTGTTCTGCTCTCTCTCTCTAGTGTTAGAGCATAAAACGTTCAGGAGTACAAGGTGAAAACAAAAACAAAGAAAGACGCTGTTTTAGTTATTGGTATTTTCCCGTTCGCACAGGTTCAGAGGTGATCAGAAGGTGCGCAGTGCACTTCCACGAGGCGCCGTGGTGCCTTCATGTCATGAAGAAACCGCATTCACGTCATCTGCTCGTAGTGCTCCCGTTGAACGCGCGACTCTACACACGACGCAGAAGAAAAAAAGCTGATGTGGGCTCACCTTTCTCACTGTCCTGTCTTTTCAATTTCGGTACACGTGTGTGTGTGTGTGCAAGTGCCACTCTTTCACTCTCTGGTTGTTGTTGTTGTTCTGTTGCGTGGAGTAGCATGGGTGCGCCGGTACTTCATATATGTACAGGATAAAGAGGGGGAGGAAAGAATAAGTGGGTAGAGATGCCACGTAGTGCGTACAAGTGAGACGCTGCAGGAGCCTAGCATGAGAGAACAAAGAGTGTGGAATGACGAGATCTGCCAATGAGCACTTGGTGAACACAGAGAGACAGAGAGAAAGAAAAGCCCACTTATCGAACGCAAATGCGAGAAAAAGAAATGTCTCAAGAGCAGTCTTTACAGACAGATGGGCAACGAAATGGTCAAATATACAGTCCATGTGAGATGCGTACACGAAAAGAGATGAGCGTCACTCGTCACGCACGCGAGGGGAAGGGGAGGAGGCAGACGCTACATCGACGGAATTTGGTACGAGTAAGTAGCTTGGGCAGCGAGCAAAACAAGAAACAAGCGAGTAACGAGACAAAGTCAAATCGATAAACTATAATGCGTGAAGCTGCCTAGTGCACAGAGTCTCGGACAGAGCGACGATGAGCGCCGTTGCGTTCCTGACGTCCCTGACGTCCTTCATGTTCCCCACACCTTCAAAAGTGAGTGGTGGACGTCTCCTGCCTCTATCATGTGCTGTGGCAGATGAGCTTCAGAGAGTTGTCAATCAGAAACTCTTTCTTGTTGTTGTTTGCATGTCCTCCTCTCTAACGGCTCTCGGGAGCCACATGCATCGTGGGCCAGGCGTGCTGCGACGGTGGTGCGGGTGAGGGCGTTGTAGTCGTCGTCGTGGCTCCCTTTGTGGTCGGGGACGACGACGGCGCAGCGGCTGCTGCTGTTGAAGACTGTGCAAAAGGTTTGACGCGTTGCCAGGTCATGACGGTGCGTGCCTTGAAGGATTCATTTGTCACCACCTCAGGCTCTGTCATGAGTCGGAGGTATACGCGGCCACCCAGCGGCGGCACACTTTTTGCTGCAGCAGAGGCGGCTTCGACAGGCTGCGGGGTGTTCACTCGGCTGTTGCCGTTGCTGCTTGGGGAGTTGGTGACCGTGGCTTCCGAGCCCGCGCTGCCCGCTCGCACGTGCACGGCGGTTGTTGTCTGTCGTGGCAGTGGGGAGGTCGCTTCAGTGTCAAAGCGCATCTTCACCACGCGCTGAGCCAGGTTCGGACAGAGGTTTCCTTCCACACGATGCCATACCACAGCGGTTGTCGTCTTGAACATGTCGAACTCCTCCTCCTGCTCTTCCGCTCCCGCTGCCATCGCCGTTGCGTGCGGGGGAGGGGTAGCGTTTTTCCCGCTCGCCGCCTCTGCCGCCGTCGGTACGCTGCCCATGCTGTCCCCAGAGCCGGTCACAGTAGCCGCACCGGACGCGCGCGTGTCTGGTGCCACCGTGAAGGTGCCGAACTGAGCAGCGTAGGAGCAAAACACATCGCTCAGCTCCTCCTTGGTGGCGTGGGCGACGTGGCGGTGCCGCAGCCGGCGGCGGCGCAGCGGGCAGAGCTGCATCGCATAGTCGCCGGTGGGCAGGTACACGAGAAGGCCAACCACATCTCCGCCCCAGGGGTAAATTACGCGACCGTCCAAGGCACACGTCTCGACTTTGAGAAGCCGCCACACCCCTAGCAGGTCCGCCTGGCTTTGTCCTGGCAGAGGGGCTGCGCCTGTGGAGAGGCTTCCGACGGAAGGAGACGAGCATAGGCCGCGCGAAAGCGAGCGGGGATGGAGCAGAGACGCAACCTGTGTATAGCTGCTGGTGTTACTCTTGGTGTCGGTCACGTGCAATGGGTGGTGATGGGGGTTGCGCTTCTCGCCGTCGACGCGGTCAGCCGATGGCTCTCCTGAAGTGGCGGCACGCCGCTGCGACAAATTGGTTCCATGGGGATCGCCAGACTGCCCAGGGAGGATTGTAGGGAAGGAGGACACATCGCTGCCGGTAGCGGGGCCATCCTCAAGACGCAGCGACGGTGGCATCGTACCCGTTGCCCCAGGCCCGACAAAGGATGTGGTGAGGTTCGGGTCCGCCGTGGCGGTGGTAGTGGAGCCCTGCCCCTCGGTGGCTGCCACGGACGCCGCCGTATCACGACTCCGCGCAACGGGAAAGTTGTCGAAGCACCGGTGCAGCATCTCAATCGAGTTTCGCGTCGCCACCTGGGCGGGCAAGGGGACCGAGGCCCACTCTGCCGTGAACTCGCGCTTGAAGTGACGGACGTCATTTTCGGCCAGGTACGGCACCCGTGGCGCAGGCACCTCTTTGGCACGCAAGGCATCCCAGTCCATTCCGGCAAAATAAGGGTGCGAGCGAATCGCCTCTCCGTCTTGCAAACGACTGGCGACATCGCGCGTGAGCAGCCCAAGAATGAGGGAGCTCGCTTCGGGACTAAAGACGCGCGTGTTGGAGAGGTCTGGTTCCTTATGGAGGACATTGTCGTAGACGGCGTTGTTGTTGTCCGCGTGAAAAGGGGCTTGTCCGGCAAGCATCTCGTAGAGCAACACGCCCAGGCTCCACCAATCCAGGGCAGGGGTCTGGTACTCTCCTTGAATGGTTTCTGGCGCAACGTACTCGGCGCTTCCGACAAAACTGCGCCGCCGCGTGTGAGAAAAGTTCTTGCGCGCAAGCCCAAAGTCCGTGAGCTTAATGTGCCCGTTGCCATCCAGCACAATGTTCTCGGGCTTAATATCACGGTGCACCACGTCGTAGGTGTGAATATGTTCAATGGCCAGCACAAGTTCTGCGGCGTACAGGCGCGCCTCTTGTGGTGTGATGCGCAGCGTGGGGTACATCAAATCGTACAGCTCCCCGCCTGGCAGGTAGTCGAGAATAAAGAAGAGGTAGTAATCGGATTGAAAAGCAAAGTGGCATCGCACCACGTACGGGTGCGGAGGCAGTGACGTCAAGATGTTCTTTTCTTCCTTGATGTACGACGTCATGTACCGCTTATACACCACCGACTTGTTCATCACCTTCATCGCGTAGACCGTGTCTGTCGCGCGTAGCTTGACCTTCATGACTTTGCCGAACGTACCGCGGCCGAGACAGGTGAGAAGCTGGAAGTCGTGTAATCCCACTCGCATCGGCGCCGACGGTGCCAGGACCGACAGTTTCCCAAGGTACGGACGAATCGTTTCCAGGTGCCCCTGCGCACGTGGGTGTGCCAAATCACGGTGCCAAGGAGGCCCTGCAGAGGAGAGGCCATCTGCAGACTGCGCGGAGGCTGTAGCGGACGCCGTTGTCTGACTTTTATCCTGTGGGCGAAGAGAAGGAGTGCACAGAGCGTGTACGGGGTGCTCGTATTCACGCTCCCTCTGTGGCGAGGTCGAAGTGGGAGAAGCGGAGGAGGACGGTCCTCCGCCAGTTGCACTGCGCGACGGTTGTGGTAGCTTATCCTGCGAGCGTACCGGCGGTGAAACCGCGCTCTCCTTCAGTCGTTCGCCCTGACAACCGACCCTGACACTGCCTGCTACTACCTCGTTACTCAACGTGTCTTCTTCACCCGAAAAGGCATGTTCATCGCCGTTGTGCCGATTCCATCGCCGATGGTAATTCTCCGTGCACTGAAAGCATGCGTTCACCACATGGGGTACGGCCGAGGAGTCCACCGCTGCGCACGTCCGCTCCATCGATGCACCACGAACGTCAAAAGAAGAGCCCGTCTTCTTTAGCTTTGTCGGTGACGCCATGGCCTCCGCGACGGGCGGCGCCGTGCCGGTGGCGAGGCGCAAATGCCACAGGCAGTTTCGGCAGAAGCGAGCTCGGCAAAAATAGCAGCGGTGCGGGTAGAGGGTGGAGTTAAAGTCGCGGCTGCAGTGCTGACAGTTGGGAGCCGGTGGTGGCAGCCGCTCGTCGGCTTGCCCACCACCACCGACACCGCCACCGCCGTGAAACCCATGCCGTACGCTGGGCAAGGTCGCGAATTGGCTAACGTCGCGCTCATCCTCCGAAGGCCCATCCTCGCTATCCCAAGCAGAGACCTCCTCAAATTCGGGTGCGGAAGTTGTAAGGGACGTAGGCCCGTTGTCTTTTCGGCCAGAGAAGCCTTCTTCGCCGTTTGCAGTGGCCGGAGCAGCCGTAGCTGACGGCGAGGAAGTCCGCGGCGGAGAGGAAGATGCAGACGATGCGGCAGACGCGGGCTGCGAAGACAACGAGTGGGGCCCCACAGCGCCGTCCTGTTCCTGGGAAAGATGTTCATCTGAACGCGGGGCCGCTGCGCTGGCACCAAAGGGAATCGTTGTGTCGGCTTCCAGACGCAATGGACTGCCGCTACCAACAGCAATGCCGAACGTCTCCGTCTCGTGTACAGAGGGCGGCGCATCACTGCCGCCACTGCTGTCATCAGCAGCCCCACCCGCACCCTGCTCATTAGCGTTGGCCGCGGCGGTGGTGTCTGGTCTGGCTGCGTCACGCTGCACAAAACCAGCCGCCGCACCAAGAGACATATCGGTGGGAGACTGAAACGGCGATCCGGAATCGTCCGGGGATGCGTTCAGCGTCCCGATGCCAAGCAGCGGCTGCACAGAAACCACCTTTACGTCTACGGGGACTTCACCGTCATGCAGGAAGCCGTAGAGGGCGGTGTGGGTGATGTAGAAGAGGTTTCGCGGCACCAGCAGCTGTTGCAGGTAGATCTCCAAAAATCTGCGACGCCTGTCGACGAGCTCCGGGGACTGATTCGTGACCTCCATCCAGTGGCTACCCGGGAGCATCGGCAGCACGCCGTAGTCGCCATGGTTCGGCGTGCCTCGCGCGCAGAGAGGGCGGAGTGCCTGATCCAAGGCCTTGAACTGCTGATACCGGCGGTAGACCCGCCAGCACGCGCTGCCTTGGGTACACTCCACGACGTACTCCACATAGCTTCCCTTTACACGGTATTGAGGAATGCTAACCGAAGAAATGTTGTACGCTCCCACCTGTAACCGCCACGTAATCTCCGCTGCGTCCTTGACCGGATGAAGCAAGCGCGTGCTCGGTGAAAGAGAATGGCTACTAACCTTGCGACGAGAATCCGGGTGG
The DNA here is from genome assembly GCA_030849835.1 of Herpetomonas samuelpessoai. Taxonomy (NCBI): domain Eukaryota; phylum Euglenozoa; class Kinetoplastea; order Trypanosomatida; family Trypanosomatidae; genus Herpetomonas; species Herpetomonas samuelpessoai. The sequence continues at coordinate 223,297 of JASAOC010002123.1, forward strand.
AGATCCTTGTTTCGCTCCCCTGGAGCTGCACCAGAGGGTGGGGGGACAGTAGCGGGAGCTCCTTGTGTGGGAGCGTGTGCTGCGGCCGGGGAAGCCGCCGCCCTCGCACCGCCTGCGGCGTCTGCGTCGCCTGACGACTGTCTCAATTTGGAAGGGTCCTTCCCAAAGAACTTGGCGAACATGCCTTTTGCGTCGCTTCTCGCTCTGTTGAGAAGGGGTGGAAGGAGAGAGAAGTATTCAAAAAGAAAAGGAAGTGGGAAAGGATAAAGCAAAGAAATGAATCAGCAAGATTGAAAGAAAGGTGGCGCCAACGGGGAGGGTATAGCGGTGGTTGCCCCCACAACGCGTGACAGGTTGAACGTCGAGTAGGCAATACGCTCAAAACTGTGTCGGAAATGAAAAGATATAACGTTGCGCGGATGTGTTTGTTCTTCCTGATTTCTGAATTGGTAAATATAGAAACACAAAGGATAAGAAAGCAAGAAGGGGGAAAGCTGTGAAATGCGGAAAGTGCTACGCCTCCTACAGACAAAAAAAAAATGTTCGCTGTAGGGATTGAATGCGTTATGGCTGAAGCACCAGAGAAGAGAAACAAACGTATGGCACACACAAAACCCAAAAAAAAAAAAAAAAACTTCCGATGAGACAGCTGGTTCTAGTATTCTACACGTGGGGTCAAGGCTTTGTGCGCGCCAATAGACAAGCAGAGAAAAGGAATGGCCGGAAACGCCCCTCGCCTCAAGAGGAAGCAACAAGAGGACGAGAGAATGATGATTCTTCCTATTTCTAAACCTCATAAGGAGAGTTAGGTGAAGAGCAGAAACAAAGAGAGGGAAATGAGGTCCCCACTTTTCTTGTCATTTTCTGAAGCGCAAGTGCCGTGTTCGTTTCCAGCTACAGTAGATGTCAACGGCACGCCGAAATAGAGGCGAGCCTCACAGCATAATGTTGTTGATATTTTTCAGTTGCCTTAGATGGCGATAGAACGGTGCCCTACAACGGGAACCAAACGTACATGCGAACGACAGCAAAAAAAAAAAAAAGCCAGAGGGACACGATTCGCCTCTGGTCTGGTGGAAGACCCCGAAGCGTGACACCACACGCATGCACAGACGCGCAGCCGGCGTACAAGTGGTTTCTCGCCCTGTGAAAAACAAGCAGCCAAAGTACGGCCCTTTCGCACTTTACATCTCAATCGTCAGTTTCCTGCGAAAGAATGGCGCTCTCCGCTTCCTTGATGAGGCGGAGGAAGTCGTCTAGACTCATACCTTCGTGGATGCGCCGCATCGGCGTGACACTGCTGACGCGGTTCTTCATTTCCTGCACGGCGGCGGCGCCCCTGCCTGCCTGTGGGGTCGTCAGAACTGTCGCCGCCTTCTTATTCGCGTGATGAGCCTTACGCGCTTTCTTGGCTGGGGGTTGTTGCAGCGCGACGAGGGAAGGCTCTGCGGAGACTGCCACAGACACCGCGCCTCCGTCTCCCTCCGCAAACGAGACCGGACTGGCGCCGCGCAGTGACGATACGACAGCAGACGACATGGCGACAGCAGCGTCCGAGGCCGCTGCGACGTTCGCGTTCAGTCGTACGAGGGTGGACTCAGCAAACGTACTGTTGGTCAGCGGCGGCTGCCGCCCGCTCGCGAAGGATGGGCTTCTCGGACTGTGGCCGCTGCCCACGCCGCTAAGGGCATCGTAGCTGGCGCTCACAGTACCAGGTGTCGATGTGAAACGGCTGCGCGGCGAGGTAGACCGTGCGTTCGCACTGGCGAAGGAAAGGGTCTGGTGTGGCTGCTGCTCTCCAGGGGCCGTGATGGCAATGATAGGGAGTTCCTCGTCTTCGCCCAGCTTGTGTGGGTGCTGTGAAAAAGCGGACCGGAGAGCTCTTGTCGGCTGCGTCGACCCTTGGACAGGAGTGCCTTGCCGGCTGCCAGGTGCCGTGTGCGCGAGGTCGGCCTCGGATATGACCCCATCCTCGTCGTCATCCTCCTCCTCCATCCCGCTGGCGCTCTGAGAAGACCGGCGCCCACCACCTCCAAGCCGCTGATCCTCTGTTGACATCCACACATCGTCACCGCCTTCGCCAGCAAAGGCATCGCTGCCGTCCAAGTACATGAGCGGCCCAACGAGGGGCTCGGCCCCACCGACGCCCTCCGAATCGCCCAGGGAGAGATACACCTCCATCGAGAGGTAGTACATGGAGTGGTACGTGTTTGCCAGGGCCGCGCGCAGTTCGCGCTGCTGGCGGCCATAGTCAACCTCGGAGCGGAAGAGCAGGTGCAGCTTGCGGAATGCCGCGAGCGCCTCTGCGTCGGTGAAGCTGTAGTTCCGACGTCGAAAAACTTTAAAGATGAGGTGTTTCATGTAGAGCTGCTGCGACTCCTCGAGCTCCTCCTTGCTGGGACGGCTGAAGCCCTCCACCATGACGCTTTCAAAGAGGCACTGCAGCGCGCCTTCCACGTGGAGGTAGGTGGTAAAATAAAAGCGAGTCGCAGACCAGCCGTCGTCTTCACCGTTGGACTCCGTGGTAGGGCCTGTCGGGCGTGCTCGAGCCTTGTTGTTTTTCTGTACTTTCGCCGAAGGGCGACCGCTGCCCCGCTGCTGCGCCGCTCCACGGGAGCTGCACGTGAGTGGGTCCTCCTTGGGAAGAGAAATAAACGGGAATTTGAGCCGGAACTCACGCTCCGCGGGTGTCTCGTCCCGGTACGGTTCATCCCCGCGGAGGGGTTCGAACACCGCGGCGTCCCCGGCCGCCTTGCGCCGTTTGCCGAAGCGCCGGAATAACTTTACGACGTGCTGCACATCCTGCTCGACGCCGCCCCTCTCCGCCATGTAGAGAGCCTGCGCCCGATAGAGCAACTCCTTGACGCCTTTGCGCTCGTCCATCTTGGCGAAATCCTTGTAATCATAGTAAATGCTCTCCAGCAAGCCACCGCTCACGAGAGAGCCAATGATGAAGCGCTTGCTGCTGTTGACGCCCTCCAGGACATTCTCACCCACCCGGGACATGCACTCCGTAATGCGTGCGATACGCGCGAGCGCATCCATGAGACGCCGCATTTCCGGCATTCGCGTCGCCGCGTGAAACGACTTGAGGATAGCAACGTTGTAGGAGAGGTCGTAGCTTCCGTGGTCGCGCAGCTTTGAGATGTCACTGAGGTCATAACGTTTGCTGCCGCTGCCAGCCCCTGGTGGTGATGTGGAAGGCCCACGCGCATCCAGTCGTGGGTGGGGGGCGAAATTGGGAGGCGTGGACGGGGTCTTGGGCGAGTACGGAGTGGAGCCGCTGAGATAGGACTTCGTTTCATCTTTGCTACCCTTTCCCGCGAGCGTTGCTTTCTTAGTTCTGTTCGCTGCCTCTGTCGTGTGCGACACCGCCGTTGTGGAGAGTTGCTGCGCAGACACTCGGGCAGCGTTGATGGCAGAGGAGTATGGCTGCGTCGTGTGAGACGCTGCAAAGACACCCGTGCTCTCCTCGTGCACCAGGTTCGCCTTGAGAGCGGGGGAGGCATCCGCTTCCTTGTCCTCATGTTCGCCTTTTACAATTGGGGAGACGTCCGCATCCGTAGCAGGGCCCGTGATGCCTTCCTGCTCACGTTGAGTGGACATGATCTCTGCCATGACAGCGTCGCCGCCCGTTTCCGATGAATTGTCGGACGCTCCTTCTTCTTCCGCCGCGTCACCTTCCTCGCCCTCGCTGGAGCCCCCCACCACCTCCAACTCTTCCTCCTCTTCCTCGTGCTCGCCACCGTCCTTGGTCACGTTGGTATGCGTGGCCACAGAAGACGGTGCGCCAGGGTCCATGCTGCTGCCGTACTCCTCCTCCTCCTCCTCCTCCTCCTCCTCATCGTCGTTGCCGTCCTCGTCTTCTTCGCTGTCACTGGCATTTAGCCTTTGCTTGCGGCGCGGAGATGGCTGGCCAACCGAGGACCCTGGCGACCCTTCCTGACCACGCCGTGCGAGAGCCTCCCTCGTGGACATCTTCTGCCTTTGTTTGGCTCCAAGAAACACACGGAGCATGGTGCCGTACCGCTGTCTCAGTTCTCGCAACGTCTCATGGTTGCTCAGCGGGAGACTGAGGATGTGGTGAGGCAGCTTCATCTCCACCACAACGCGCAGGTTCTTCTCCAGTTCCTGCATCACCTCGAAAGGCGTGTAGTAATCCGAGTTGGCCAGTGTCGAGCGCTGTTGCTGCTGCCGCCGGCCAACACCGCCGCCACCCACAAACGCGGCACGATTCCCCAACGCACGCGCGCCGTGAAAGAAGCTTATGTCGGTGCGGCCATTGGCCGTGACGTGGTCGCCCAGGGGATCGAGGCTATGGCTCCCTATGCCGGTCCCGCCGAGTGTCCCTCGGTAACCAACACCTGCTGCTCCCTCTTGAGGAACGGACGACACCCCAGTCGCCTTAGCCACCGCGTCCTTGGGCCGCCAGTTCGAGTTGTCAAAGAAGTCTTCGGTGGCCTCCTCGTCCCCGAAGCCATCGCCACCCATTGTCAACGGGCGGTCCAAGGGGGGAATGAGAAGGAGCTGGCGGAACCCTGGAATGTGGAAATAGTGCCGAGCCGCCGCGTGAGAGCCAATATGCATGAGTGCCTCAAAGTACTTGTACTCGTCATGGAGCAGCCGCTTCGCTGTGGGGCTCAGTGTCTTGAGCAGCACGTCGTCAAGGATGATGTCCTCCTCCTCGACGGGTGCGGACTGGGTGAGGGCGTTAGTGACCACCAGGGCGGTGCTCACAACGCGCGAGTCGTCAGAGGCAAACACCGTTGGTTTCTTCGTAAAGGCCAGCAGACGACGCAGCGGGAGATCCCCCGCGGCGTAGAAGCGAGCAAAGAGTTTCTCGCCCAGCACGTGTGCCTGCGCAAGGCCAGAGCGTGTCGGCACCCCACCCCACTTCACGACGAAGCGCGCCGCCTGCACGCTGGCCACGGTGTGCGGCTCGAGCTGCTGCTGGCGGCGCACATCGAGGCTGGAGAAGGACCCCTCGTGGGAGGGATAAATCGGCTGTGCCTTGACCTTGATCTTGAGCCCAGGCGGGTTGCTCCGGACAACAGTCATGACGCGCCGCCAGCTGTCGGCGTGGCGCAACCGGCCGTTCTGCAGGAGCTCCTCGAGGGCCGCAAATAACCCCTCAAGGTCTGCGGGTGACCGCTTCGACTCTGTCAGCGACGCATCATTCTTGAAGACGCAGTGAATGAGGTGGCGCTCCGTAAAGAGGATCTTCTCTTTTTGGCGCGGTGTCACTTCGGTGTGCCGCACGACACCAATCACACCAATCAGCTCTCGGTCCGGTGAGAAGGACGAGAGCTTCTTGAGTTTCTCCAAGGCGACCAGGAGGTGAACATTCATGTTGTTGCTCGAATTCCCATGGGCGCCGCCTCGGCCAGCAGATCGCGAGAGCGTCAGCGCACCGGGCGCGGTCTCATGGGCCATGCCTGGCCCGCGTCCCTCATCGTCATCGTCTTCGCCACCAGCACCACCCTTTGCCTCCTCGTGATCCGCAATTGCCTCTAGGGCAGAGCCACCCCCCGCGTCCTGCATGCGCGCAGCCTCCACCACAAGGTCCGTGAGAAACGAGACGTTCGGGTACGGCGCGGTGTCGACATTCCCGTACCACTCCGACACGCACCGCTGTGCAAACCCAATTGCATCTTCCAGCTTCTTGAACACCACGGGGAATTTACCCGTCTTTTCAATCTGGTCAATCGAGAGACGGTCGTACTCGTCGGGCACGTACATGGGGAGCGCCTCTGACGCAAGCAGGACTTGCTCCAGACGGCCATGAATGTCGCAGAGAATAATGCGGCGCGGACGGTTCTTGTCTGCCTTGGCGATGGAGTCAATCATCGTCGGCAGCGCGCCAAGAGCGGCGGCGTCAATGTCGACCACCTTTCCGCATGTCACCAGCACCACGTCAATCGGCCGCACCTCTGCCTGAATCGCCTTGAGGAGCTTCTCCTGGAAGTACCCGGCATTCACAAAGTACAGGGGGGCGTCAAATCGCCAGAGCAGGATGTTGGGGTACACAAGCAGCTCCGGGTCCTTGCTAATGTCGCCGTAGTGGAACGTGGACATGTTAAAGCCTACCGCCACCGCACGAGGACGCGCCACACGGAGGACGACCAGAATCAGTGAGAGCCCAATGCCGCCCAGCACGCCCACGGTGATACCACCAAAGATGGTCAGCACAAAGGTCACCACCCACACCGCCGCGTCCTTCTTGCTGTACTGCCACAAGCGCATGGGGCCAGAGAAGTCTACAAGGCGCCAGACACTCGCCACGACAATGGCGCCGAGCGCCTGCTTGGGCAGGTAGTAGAAGACCCCTAGCTTGGTCAGAAACGTGATGGTGATGAACAGGACAGTGGCCGCCGCGTACGCGGTCAAGGGCGTGTTCACGTGCTGCTCGAGCAAGACGGACGACACGCTGAAGGAGTTGGTGACAGGCATGCCACCAAACACGTTACACAAAAAGTTAGTCACGCCGCTGGCAAAGAGCTCCCCATTGGGATTGATATCCGGCATCACACGCTGCGCAATCACATACATTTGCACGAAGCTGATAATGGTGATGGTGAGCGTGTACGGACCGAGACCAATCACATTTTCCCAGGGAGGGAAATCGGGTTTCTTCAATCCTGAAGGGATCGTCCCAACAATGCCGAGGTGAAGGCTATCCTCCGAGTACAGCTTGAAGTTGTACGTCACCAGCGTGGAGACGACGACAACAATGAGTTGGTGGGGAATCCAAAGCGGCAGCTTGGTTTTCTTGATGTAGATCAGGTACAGGCAGTATGTCATGAACAGCAAGAAGCTGTACACACACTTTATGGAAAATTGCTGAATGAGTGCCTTGATGGTCTGGTACAGCACGTCCTGGATCAACGTCGCGGCGGGCGCCTTTACATTGAACATGGTTTTGAGCTGCACGCAAATCGCCAGGAGGGCCGCCGCGCAGGTGTAGCCATCGCCGACGGGTTTAGCAAAAATCGTCTTGATGACCTTACCCCCGTCGGTAAAGCTCAGCAGCACGCTCACGATACCGACCTGGACGCCGATGGACTGAAAGGTCTGCTCCCGCTTCGCCTCAGGAATACCAGAAATGGAGATGAGCAACGTGGTGATCTCCGCCACAGGACCAATGGAGAGGACGGCGCAGGAACCAAAGGTGCCGTAGGACAGCGAAGCCATGAGGGCAGCGCTCAGTCCGCAGGAGAGGTTCAGGCCCGCCAGACTCGCCCATGAAAGACAGGTAGGCACAATCATGACGCCTGCAATGAAGCCGCCAGTGCAGTCCGCGATAATCTTCTTTGACGTGAGTGTTGGAGCCCACGAAATCACGGGGAGGAACCTGCGTGCGACGCGTTGGGCCTGCTGGCCAACACTTTTGGTGTCCACACCGCTGCAGCATTCTTTTATTGACTGCATAGTGATGAGAGTGTGAGTGTGATTGTCTCGTGTTGGTGCCGATTCTCTTTTCTTTTCTTTTTGCCGTTGTTGATACTGTTGATTTCTTCTTTTTTTTTCTCAGGCCAGTGTAGGCTGGTAGTCCAGTTTGAACGTTTTGCCTCGGCAGAGTCAAACACGTTTCGCTCAGAAGGCAGAGAGAGGAAACCACTTGCGATCGGTGTTCCCCTCTGTGTTGAGTTGATATCGTCTTGCTCGTGGATGTACTTTGAGCTCCTTTAATTCACATGAACAGCACGTTACAACTGTTTTCTCAGCAAGAGTGCTAGATTACTATGTTTTTTTTGTTGTTGCTTTGTATTCAAAGAAATAACGTACGATAAAAGGCACTTCAAGCGCGTCAACCGAAACAAATTAGTGCGGCGCACGGGCGGAGGGTTTGTATAAGAAAAGTTTGCGAGGGAAGCACCAAAAAAAAAAGAAGTACAATTGAAAAAAGGGAGAGGGAATGTACTTGAAAGTTTGGGAAGGGTAAGCATAAAGACAATAAAAGCTAAAGCATAACGCTTCAAAATGAATGTCAACAATAGTGAGAAAATGAAAAACGTTACACAGGCACGTGTGCCAGATGAAGCGGAGCTCCCGCTAAGCACAGACGAGCAGAGAAGAGAAGAAGAAAAAAGAAGCAAAGGCAGATACTTTATAGTTGCGTAAGGCGCTAAGATAAACAGTGGCCTAGGGTATCTCAGTGACAAGGTCAAGACGAATACAAAGAGCAAAAAAAAAAGGAAGAAGGCTTGCTCTGGGTAGACGCTGTTAAAGAAGAAGAAGAAAAAAAAACGATACGAGGAACACGAGACGTTATCGTGTCTTTCCTCTTTGTTTTCTTTCAGAAGCCGTGGATAAATGTAAAACGGAACGCGAGAGCAATTGAAGAGCGAGAAATGAGTTTAAAACACGGCCATTACTTTACATTATTATTGTTTCGCATCTCGTTGCCAGAGGTCTTTCTTCACCTCTCCTTCTCTCTGTGTGTGGAGGTAACCTTCCACGGAGTGAGAACGTAATACTCAACATGACGGGACTCATCATCTGTTATAGCCGTCCGCCCGTGGCAAGCCAGATGAGAGCTGTTTTGAAGCGTCCATGCGTAACGGTTGTTCTTGAATTTGTGTGTTGATTCGCTTGTCTTTTCTTTGGTGTATGTGTATGTGTATGTGCGCGGCTCAGATGCGATGATGGTCGAGATGGGGTTGGCTTGGTGGCAAGGAAGGAACACTTTGTGAGTCGTCACGCTGATAAGGAGAGACAGTGTGTCAGGGGCAGCGCAGCACGCTGAATTAAGAGAAGGACCTGTAACGCAAAAAAAGGAACAAGACATCATGAGGAGGAAATATCAAAAGACGTCATTCAGGGAAAAAAAAGGCAACTTGAAATGTCAGCAGAACCACAAAGATGGCTCAAGAGAATGTTGCGTACGACTCACAAGGAAAAAAAAACAAATAGGTAAGGACACGAATGCATTCTATTTATGGAAGAAGAAGGGAGAAAAAAATAAAGTAGACCGTCCACATGTGACAATGCAGGTGACGCATGAATGAAACTTTTCTCCTCCCATATTCCCAGGCGCTGCAACTACGTCAGCATCGCCTTGTGCGCGGAGCATCCGCATGGGTAGCCAGGCAACGGTCGCCGTGAGCACATGATGGACCCGCAGAAATCCGCGCCGCACACGGTGCAGCGGAAGACGAGCAGGTTCCCACAGCACTGGCAGGTCCGCGGGGGTGCCACCGCGCCCCCACTCGTCAGGGAAGCCTCCCGTGGCGCACGGACGATTTGTTCTGACGAGCGTCGGGCAAGAATGAGCGCGCGGAGCTTTTCCTCGTAGCTCTTGAGCGCAGGCTTCGCGGTCTCGGCCATGAAGAGGGTGCAGGCCCCGCGGGCAATAAAGTCGGTGCAGTAGAAGGCCTCGGCGCGGCAGCCGTAGACGACTTCCACGCGCAGCCGGAGCTCCATCACGCGCGTGCCTGGGGTGACGGAGGGGAGCGTGGTGGCGCGGCTAGGACGGGCGCTGCCGGGGCGGCTCTTGTTGCCTCCACTTCCTTCCTGAGGGTTGCCCAGGGACGCAGAGTTGCTAGCGCGGCCGCTGGCCTTGTCGCCTGGTGTACCCACCACGGCGCCGTCCGCGGAAGCCATCGGGCTTGGACTAGGTCCGCTGGCGCCTACGGGCGGGAACTTGAGGTGCAGAAGGTGCTCCACAAAGCTCAGGGAAAGGGTGCGGTAAAGGTCAATGGTTTCGAGCGTGACGTGGTTCTGATACCCCATGAGAACCACCGGGACACAGTTCCAGCAGTTGACAGCTTCGTTCGCGTCAAGCGTGGTGGTGCACTGAGGCAGTGAGCGGACGCCAGGGTAGTGATCCGCGACAAGCTCGTCATTGACGAAAACCTTGATACCAAGCAGCATGTCGAAGAAAGGGTGCTGATATATGGTGGGCTCCGCACGAGCCAGGCTCATGACCCCCATCCGCGGCTTCGCGTTCTTGGCGGACGCTGCCGCGGAAGTGGGCGCTCCTTCTGGTCCACGCGGCGCCTCTCCGCCAGAGCCAGGCTTCGCCGTAGAGGATTTTGCGGTGCCCGGCGGCGCAGGCGAGGCCGATGTCGATGGGCTCTTCTCCTTCCTTTCCTTCTCACGTAGCTGCTGCGCCTCCTGTGCCTTTCGGACCGGGGCGGGTACCTGTGCACGCCCTTCCTTCACGGCCTGCAGGTGCGACACACGCCCACGCCAGCGGTACTCCGTAAAGAGCGCCGTGCTATGCAAGTACGCCATGCCATAGATGAGATCCTTTCCAAGGTCGAAAAACTGTGTGGTGGTGGGGCTCCGTGACGGCAGCACGTCGAGCTCCGCCTGCCGCACGGGAATGGCCTTGGTGCTAAAGACAACGCGGCCTCGGTGCGTGGTGTGGTACTCGGACGTTGGCGGCGGGGATGTGTCGGTGAACGGTTGTGCGTACCAGCTGTTCGCTGGCACCGGCGGGATCACCAGTTTGGGTGGTGCGGACGGAGAAGACGATGGGGAGGCGGAGGACGCCTGACGTGCCGCCACCGCATACGCCTTGACCGGGAACGGGGCTCGCTTGTGTGCGTGTTGCGGTGGTGGTGAGAGAGGGGCCTCCTCGGGGGGCGACACCGTCGTGACAGAGAACAAGGATGGTGCGTTCTGTGGTGGAGCGACGGGCGACGGCAAAGAGTGAGCCGAGGGGGAGAGCGAGCGACCCGGCAGGGGCAAGTTTTGGGACGTCGAGCGGCTGTTGGCCTGTGGGGGTTGTGAAGGAGATGGCTGGGTGGAATGAGATGGAGACGGACGGCCCGACACCGCCGCCGCCTCCGTCGCCTTGGTGGTCCCGTTCATGGCTCCCGGCAAAGAGACAGAAAGAGGTGGGAGTTGGTTTCGTGAGCTGCCCACGGATAAAAGCGTGCTGAAACGGAATGCAGAAAAAAAAAATAGACTTGGTCAGATGAGACACAGTGCGAAGCTGCAGCGATTGCACGCCGAACGCAGACGAGGATGAAGCAAACAGAAACGAGAGAGAAACAAAGAAACTATGAAGCCGTTCGTATTTAAGCCGAGCCCTGCGCTTCACTTTTTTTTTCACTTGCTGCTGTCGTCTGCTGGAATCGAACTTGTCCCCTTCTACCGTAGATGCACTTTACCATCGGTGAGAAATCAAAGAATCCAAAAAGAAAAAGGAGGGAATGTAAAATCAGTGAGGGCGGCAGTCCTATTTCCGTGACGGGACAGAGGTTTTGGAGCCTTCCGCCGCTTTCCGACATTCGATCTTTTTTTTTCTTTTTTTTTTTTGAATTCGGTCGCCAGCTTGCAAGCAAGTTGGAGTAGTCAACCTCTCTAAGGTTAATTTCACGGCGGCACTAGCCCTGCTTCGCCCTCTACTATTTCCTTTTATGTTTCCTTTATGTACAGAAATGAGACGAACCCAAAGGTCCATACGTATCTACAGATGAAAGTAACGGGAACGAAGATTGTCTGCCTTCCACCGGATCCCGTTTTAGTTATTGTTTCTTTAACTTTATTTCTCGAAAAAATGTCTGAATAAATGCACAGACGAAACAACGCGGGACAAGGAGTGGAATATTACATATAGTGATTGACGCAGACTTTGAAAAAAAAAAAAGAGAGAAAACGTAAATCTCAAGTGATGACCACTGAAAGATGGAATAGACATCAAAAAGAAAAAAAAGACAGAAAACTTGGCCGTTACTTTTCTGGCACCTTCACGGTCGCGCCGTTCTTTACACGGCGTAGCAACTGGGAGATGGGCGGAAGGGCACACTGTCTACTCTCATAGCTAAGAGGCGGCGCACCTCCGCTGCGAGAGAGGCTCGGATGAGGAGCAAGCTGCAAGTACTTGACCGACACTGTGGGCGCTGGTTTGGTGAAGGGCATCAGTGTCTGACGCAGCTTCCGGCGAACATCCACGCCCTCAGCAAAGTCGTTGAGCGCCCTCGCTCTGCCTTCTCGCGCCGCGGGATCAGAGGCATCGCGCAAGTGAGACAGGAGAATCACATGGCGACGGTAGCCAAACAGCATGTGCCGCAGTCCGTTGCTGCGGTCCGCCTCTGCAGGTGCGCGCACCAAGCGCAAGGGCAGCAGTCGCCGCCGCTTCGCAAGGCACATGGCGTGATGCAGGCGCCGGAGCTGCAGAGACGAAAGAAAGATGTCGCCATTGTTGTACGCACGCATTGGCTCGTGATAGTGCTCGTACCGTGCGCAGCCAGCGGTGCCGGTGAACGCTGGGGACCCGAGCTGGCGGCGGAACTGCTGTTGCTGGCGGCTGCTGCTCGTGGCGCAGAGTGCAGCAGGGCCCGAGTACGTCGGGAACGTGGTCAGTCCGCTGGTGTTGCGGAAGGCCGCGCTCTGCTCGCGACACCATCGCATTTCGGTCGCAATAGATTCCGCTGCGCTTGGTGCGGCGGTCATCCATGAGGCATCCACGAGAACGTTGTCATCGCGGTAAAAAGGAATCCACCCGTGAACGCGGCTCGTGCGCCGGTCCAGGAGGTGCACCAGTTTGGTGACATGCACGACACGAGACCGCTCCACCTCCCACGACAGACTCAAGGTCGCCGCCAGGGTGCGATCGAGCGCCGCGCGGGCCTTCTCCCGGCCCTCTACTTCCTTCCGCGCCCACAGCAGCTTCATCTGCTCCACAATGAGTTTCAGCAGCAGCTTGGCCTTCATCTGCTCGAAAAGAATGCGTTCCACCTCATCGGCGCCCGCCTCGGCATGGGCAAGGCCATTCTGCTTCCGTTCATCCTCTGCCCCGTGTGCGATGTCGAACTCCGTCACGCGCTGCTCGCTGGAGCCTTGGCGGTTGTACAAGCGCGCTGCACGACCCGAATAGATCTCGTTACCCTCACCGCCACCCATAGCGTCCAGTGATGCGGCCTCTTCGGTGGAGAAGGACACCTTCCCGACACTAGACATTCGCTTTTGCCGCGCCTCCTCCTCCTCGAGCTGGCGTGCCGCGAGGCCGATCGATGGATTGCCCATCGCGAACGCCACCTGGCTGCTGCCGCGTGCCCTGTGGCTGTCGTCGGTGACATCGACGTCGCCCTCGTGCTCCTGCTCAGGAACGGCGACAACGCCAGCCGCGGCGAGCGGTGGTACGGATGTGTGCCGCTGGGAAGAGGCCTCTGACAGGGTTGGTGAGCGGCCAGGGCGAGGGATCGCGCTGGAAAAACCGATTGTCCCCTCGGAGGTGGATTCACCACTTTTTTGTTGCGGTTGCTTCTGTAGGTGCCTTTGCTGCTGCGACGGCTGCGACTGCTGCAGGAGAGCCTCTTCCATTTCAACAGCGGCTTGCACGATAGGCACGAGCTCCTTCACTGACACCAACCCTGCAAGTTTCTGATACACGGACCCGTTCGCGGTGGAGGGGTCGCTGCCTTGCAGCTGCGCGGTGGCCAGCTTCACCAAGTCATCAATCACCGCATCGTACCTGAGGGGGTCCTCAAGATAAAGCGCACGAGCCTCCTCCTCAATCACCTCCATTTCCGTGCGCGGGGTTGCTGCCGTGCCAGCAGCACCGCCGCCGCCACCCCCGCCTCCGCTGGCGCCTTTCTTTCCGCGCGCTGACTCCAATGAAGGAGAAACCCCTCGCAGCGCAGCCTTGGCCTCCTTCCCCATGATAGAACGCATGACATTGGTGACCAGCAGTGTTGTGCGCTGCGCAGGCGTCAGATCCTTGCGTTCCAGCACCTTGCGCTGGGCCTCTGCTTCCTCCGTGTTTCGCGCGCTTGTCGATGTTGACACGCCGCCAGGCTCCTCCTGGGACATGAGCTTGCTGACGACGGCATCGCCCGCGGCGTCAGCAGGAACCAGCACGTTCATGCGGGCGGTGCCAGGAGTAACGGAGGTGTAGCATCCGGGAGGCGGATCGACAACGAGCTTCACCGCGGGGGCCTCCTCTGCCTCTGCGCTCCGGCCGCCTCCCCGCACACCGCGTGCCGATGTCACGGCCTTCCCTCGACCGCGCGCTGGGCCACGTTTATCGTCTTCGGGCTCAGCGTCCTCGGCAAAGTGAACCCCTGCCACCGTGCTGTTCCCCGCGGACTTGCCTGCGACCGAAGCCGCGCTCTGCCGCTTGGCACGCCCCGTCTCCTTCAGCGCGTCCATGATGGCAAATCGCTTTTGCTCTGCGCTTTGGGTGTGGCCACCCTGTGCTCGCGAGGCGGCACCTTCTCCGCGGCTGCTCTCCGCCTCCGCCAGCTGCGCCACAGCGGAAGCATCATCAGCGGGCTCTTCTTCTGTAACTTGGACAGCCATGCGGAGGCTGTCCGTGTCGAACTGCACGCCCCCAGGAGAGCTGAAGGACGAGGCTTCGTCAGCGGTCAGAGGGCGGGAGTGCGCGGAGGCAATGAGGATGGTGGGTGGGGACTGGCTGCCCATGTGGATCGCGGGTGGAGCAGACGGCGCGCGGCCCGAGGCCGGTCGGGACGGCACCCTGCTGTCCGCGGACGGCTGCAGAGCAAGCCCGCTGGCGCCTTCGGTGCCGCTGACGATGCTGGCAGAGCTGCGCCGCAGCCCTGTGCGGCCGAGCGGGGACGTTGCCGTCACGGGTGAGGACGCGCCAGGAGGTGGGAGCGCTCCTATGTAGCTGCTGCCGCTCCCGCCACGGGGCGGGCGGCCGCGGGAACAAGGTGAGGAGAAGGGGCGACTCCCCGCAGTGTCCGTGCCCGGCCGCGCTGTGGCGACGGAGGCGCTGCCAAGCTCCGCCGAGGCCTCTGCGGCACCCGCCTCCTTTGCGAGGTGGGCCACCATTTGGGCAGCCACGTCTGGTAGTGCCTCCGCTGGCACACCCGCCAGCAGCGCATCGACGGCGCCTTCTTGAGCGACTGGGGTGGCTGCCGCCATTTGCACCACCGTGAGGGCTACCAGGTTATTCTCAATGGCCTGCGCGCCTGGGTCCTCGGCGAGTGCCTCCGCTGAGCTGGGGGGAGGGAACACATACTGCTCCATGGGAGGGGGAGATGGCGTGGGGCCCTCCGTTGGTTTGGTGGCTTTGGCGCTGGACGCGTCCACGCGTGTGGGGGCCTTGCTGGACGCAGAGGTGGCCTGCTTCACTGCGGGGAGCTTCTTGTGAGAGGCCGTTGACGCTGGACGGTCGTCCACGGGCTGGTAACCGTAGCTGGCCACTCCGCAGAACGGCGCAGGCTGATGGCGCTGGCCGCTGCCCTCCGCGGGAACCGGTGGGATCGAGGCGAACTTCTCCACATCATCCGAATGCATGGAAAGGTTATCGAGGTCGTCGGTGGGGTGGCTGCCGCTGCCGCTGCCCATCCCACTCCGCGGTCGCAGCAAGGAGAAGGTGTCAAACCCGTTGCTCAGCTCCCCTTGAAAGAGAAGGGCATCCTTAAAGACAATGCTGCCTGCTCGCTTTTGACGTGCGGTGATGGGCACCAGCGTCGCGAAGCGCTGTGTCTGACCCGGCTGGAGCATCTTGCGCAGCTCGGTAGGCCGAACAGCCTCCACACCAGCGTCGACGGTGGTGGTGACCCCAGGTAACTTGCTATGAATGAGCCGGAGAACGGCAACAGCGGCCGAATAGGTGTGCTGATTGTGAACACAAATTTCGTAACGATGAAAGGGAAGCTGCCCCGCACCGCCGCTGGCCTTCCCAGAGCCTGTCTTTGCTTTGCCTTTCTTGCTTGTCTTCTTGCCTTTCTCTTCGCCGGCTGGCTCTGTCCTGGCAGCGTCGCCTGCTGCTTTGGACACCAAATCACTCTTCCCCACGACAGTGCACCGCAGCCCGCACGGCAGCGTCTCGTCAAACAAGATTGTCTCCCCATCGTTGGCTTTGCCCAAGGGTGGCCGGCCAGCCGCCGCTGCGGCTGCCGCACTCGCGGAGCCTTCCCTCGGAGCTCGCGTCCCTGTGCCATCTATGCCTGGAGGCAGTGCTGGGGGAACAGAGGTGGACCCCCTCCCAGAGCCTCGCTGACTGCCGTCCAGGGCACCGCTTCCGCGATGGCGATCCTGCGACGCGGACGGCACCCGGCCATCCCCTGCAGCCGAGCGGGACGCCGCGGAGGTGGCCCGGCTGTTCCCCGCCGCGGAGCTACGCTTGCCAATGTTCCCCAGCAACGACTCCATGAACGCGTCATCGGCGCCAGGGCTGCCGGCGCGCCGTGAGGCGCTTTCCTCACGGTGGCGACGCAGGGCGTCTTCCATCTCCGCGATGTACTCTCCCTCTGACTTCTGTGTGAGGCTCAGCTGACGGTTTGCGCGGCGTGCCTCGATAAAGCGCTCGTAGTCGAACTGGGGGTAAAGACGCTTGAGGTCCGAGAGAAGGTCGGCACGGATGGGGTGGTACTGCATGGTTCGTTCCGTCCCTTTGCCGGCGGCCCGCATCTGTGTGAGTGAAACGAGATCGACACCGGCAGCGCCAAACTGGTACGGTGGCTGATCGCTGGTGCTGCCCGCCTGACTGGAGGCGTCACTCGAGAGTACGAAGCCATCGCTGCCGTCAGCACCAGACAAGCCGCCCGCGCCACCACGCGAAACGCGAGTGGCCGCCGCGCTGGTGGCCGACGCATTCGACAGCCGTGGCGTTGACGCGGCCCTTGTGGCCGGGAGGAGCCCTGTGCGCTGCGATAGGTTGTCCCTCGCGGTCGAGCCGGGCCGGGAGGACTGGGACCAATAGCTTTCCTTTTCATTTGTCTGGGAGTAGGCTCCTTCTGCCGCCGTCCCTTGCTGCCGCGGGTGTAGCCCTGTCGTGTCGGCGGTGGTGGGACGTCCCGTCAGCAGCGCGTCCTGGTCCACGCCAGCGAGGTAAGTCTCTGGAATAGCATCCAGCATAAAATCTAACATCGCCAACCCTCCCATCACGCGCTTCACATCCGCCACGGCAGCTGCCACAGGCTGGTGGGCGTCAACACTCTCCTCGACACCCTCGCCCTCTTCCAGTAAAGAAAAGGGAACCACGCTTGGCTCGCAGACGGAGGGCCACGGGGTGGAGACGGACAGGTGCGATGTTTTCCTCGCGTGCTTGGCAAGTTCCATGGACGGTGCAGCTGCGCTGTGAGACTGGGTGACTCCGTCCGCAGTGACGGTGGCCGCGTCATTCGACGGAACCAGAGCGTTCCCGCCAGACTCGTCCTTTCCGCTGGCGTGCTCCGCTTCCGTTTCCTGCAACGTGGCAGAGAGTCGCGCTGGCGCAGCGGGCTTTTCCACAGCGTCTGCGCCCGCCATCCCTTTTTTCGCTTCTACCTGTTCCAATGAGGCCTGCCGTTGCCACTGCTGTGGTTCCAGGGGCTCGATCACGTCGAGCTCGGATACCAGGGCGAGGTCAACGCTCTCAATGAGCCACATGACATCCTTGTGGTTCGATAGCGCGCCACGCGCCTCGACCGATTGCTTGCGCTGGGCGCTGACATCCGCGTCTGTCACGTGCGCCTGGGCCTCCTCCACAAGGTCATCCACGCAGTCCACGAGACGCCGTAGCTCCCGCAAAGAGAGGTCCTCCTCAGGCAAGGTGTGTTTGCTGAAGAAGTTGGCATTCAGCTGCCGCAGTTTTTTCAGCTGCTCTGCGGCGGCGGGACCGCGACTCGCAGTGCCACGCGAGAATTCGTCCTCAGCAGGATTCGACGTGGCGCTGGTGTCGGCTGAAGAGGTGCGGTCGTCTGGTGACGCTGCTGCAGAGGCTCCACCACCACCACCACCACCCGGCGTTGGCAGCGGTGTCCCTTGGACCTTCTTGCGCCTCCCCTTGGCGCGCGCCTTCTCCTGCGCGGCGCGTACCTCGAGCAGCTCCTCCAGCGTCTGCTCCAGGTTGTACTTGCGGCCGACAAAGAGAATCAGCTTGGCGCGCTCGAGGTTCATGAGCTCCGCCTGCCGCTGCGCCTCCGTGCGCACGGGGCGTACCGGGGCGAGATCATTTGCCTCAGCAACAATAGCGTTGGCGAGTTGCAGCTTGCGCCACACACTGGTGAGCTGACGCAGCGCGGGGTTCTCCTCGAGCTCAGCTTCGGTGTACTCCCGTTCGATCAGTGGCGCAGGGGTGCTGTTGGCAGAGCGCTCACAGGACGCCGTCGCGGAGCCGTGAAGAGGCGGTGTGGACCTCGCGCCGGCATGCGGTGCGCGTCGGCCTTGCTGCTGCTGTTGCTGTGACTCACGGACAGACAACGGCTCATTCCCAGATGGTGGGGTTCTCGTGGCGGTGTCCGCCAGCATGGTAACGACTCGCTGTCCACGCCGGTCGCTGCCCGCCGCTCCGGCCGCTTGCGAGGGTTTTTGGGGAGGCTGCGACCGGGGGAGCTGCGATGCTGCAGCAGCCCTCGTTGGGGGAGGCGTGGTCTTACCCTTACCCTGCGGTGCCGCATACCGCGCGCTCGCGGATTCGTCGCGGCGCGGGTGCTTGCTAGATGTGCTACCATGGGTCTCGTGGACGGCGGTTGCCCCAACCGTGCTGCGCCACCGACGCGTGGCGTTCAGGCTCACGTCCAGGGTCGCAAAACTGCCCCGTCTCGATGACGGACTGCCGTTGGCGAGCAACAGCGTTGTGGAGGCCTCCGCGGACGCAGCCACAGAGCTGGCTCGGGAACTGCCCCCTGCGTAAGCCGGACGCTTCACCAAACCCGCGCCTAGACGCCGGGCCATTACACGCGCCGCCACGACAGGGTCCTCGTCCATATCACTCCGCAGACGGATCGTCATGGCTAGTGCGTCTAAGCGGGCGGTCTCGTACATCCCCGGTTCCTCTGGTGCCGCACCTGTCGTGTCCGTGTGAATTGCCTCGGCTTCCAAAGGTTGCGTTGGCGCACTTGCTGCCGCGCCAACCTCTCCGCGCGAACCATCCGCGGCGACCAGCGGTGCTGCCGCAACGCCCTGCATGACGGTGTGGGAGAGGGAGACACGTTCATGGCCGTCAGAGTCTGTGTGAGAGGCTGCCGGTGCGGCCGAAGACCTCGAGGATTTGCCACGGAGTGCGGTAGGAACCGCGACACTGTCCGCGTGTCCACTCGCCGCGAGCACCGTGCCGGTTTGGCTATGTGGGGTGGGTGGGGTAGGGGCAGTGGAGGCCGACTGCAAGGCGGGCGCCATCACCGCCATCGTTGTTGTAGACATGGTGTGAAAGACACGAAGCTTTTCTAAAAGAGAAGATGGGGGATTGCAGTTCAAGAGGGGAGAGTGTGTGTGTGTGTGTGTGTGTGTGAAATGTTTAAATAATCAATTCTGGTAAGTGAAGTGAGATCAGAAGAAGAGAAAAAAAAAAGAAAGAGAAGGAAATGCAAAAAAGAAAATGCAAAAAACAATGCTCAAAGAGAGAACGGGAAAAGGAAAAGAAGATGAAGGATTCCAGGGTCCAGGGTGCACCGGCAGACGGACAAGAGAGAAGGAGCAAAAGAAATTGAACCGAGGTGCTGTTGTTGTTGCTTTTTTTGTTTGTTTGTTTCAAAGATTACATATAACGTTGGATAATTTACAGTGAAAAACGTCAACCGAAAAGTAACGGAGCAGAGACGTCAGCCGCCAGCCAGTACGTCACGGTGACTCCTCGTGCTTCTCTTTTCCGTTGGCAAAAAGAAAAAAAAACAGAAAAAAGATTGAGACACGCGGTTTTCTGTCGCCGTAGCACAGTTTGATGAAAGCAAACAGCATTTAGATAGGAGAGGTATGGACGAGAAAGGACAACTGAAGATGCCGCTCATAACATTTGCGAGACCTCTGTCAGCAAGCTCACGATTGCTGTCTGTATCACGAGACGTGAGCACAGGTGCTCTGCGAACATGAGTGACGTACTGATCCTCACCAATTCAGAGAATTCTCTTTCACTTTCCTTTGTGAGGCTTTGCTTTTTTTTTTTCTCTTGATTGTACGTGTGTGTGTGCGTGTAAGGAAACGAAGCCTTCCAACGCGCTCAAAGATTCCGAGCGGGGAGAAATGAGAGCGCACGTGAAAGCGCACAGACGACGCTATGCGAAACCGTGTGCGGTTCGCGCTGCGCTCGCAGCACAGATGGGTGAAGAAACAACGCGACACACCGACGGGTCTTTTCCTCAGCTACCCAGCACCACGGGAACCGTGATGTAGTGCGGGGCGACCAGCGAATTCTTGAGCAATGCCTTTAACTCACGGACGAGAAACTGCTCCACCTGGCGCTCATCAACAAACACCGCATCGTCCACGCCGTCCTCCGAGTAGCTGCTCTCATAACGCGAGAAGTAGTCTGCGGAGGAGTCGCACTCATAATCAGTGCCCTCCGCCCCCGTTGCGGTGGTGCCAAGGCCGGAGCCGCTTGGGTTGATGGGCACGCTGCTGCTGCTGACGCCATTCCCCGCATAGCCATTGCCGCTGCCGCCGCCGGCAACATCCTCGCCGTCCCCTAGCCCGCCGCCACAATACGGACTGGACGAATGCTTTTCACCAAACACGGCCATTGCACTGAGACGGTTGATTGGGGAGGCGGACAGCTTGCCAGGCTCCAGCCAGATGCGGCACCGGTTCTTGTGCAGGTTGCAACAAACGTAGCAGTCAAGGTCCATCTCGCTCATGAAGAGCGCGAGGGGCATGCGGAGGGGCAACGTAACACTGGGGCCGAGAAGATTTAGATCGTACTGCACCGCGGAGGCGAGAGAAAACCGCAGCGAGCCGCCATAGGTCACGTGCAGGCGGACAAACAAACCGCCAGGGCCGAGGTACGGGGCGAGCGTGTCGACTTCGTCTGCTGCCTCCATTGATGAACCGCCGTACACGCCTCGTGGTCCTGCAAGGTGCGCCATGTTGGAGCTCTCCGATGCCTCTCGACGCGGTGTTGGCTTCAGATGCTGCTGCCCATGCGGAGTACCCTGTGAGTACCCGGGCGCCCGCGAAGGCGAGGAAGGCAGCACGGTGGCAGAGCCCGGCGCGCCATGACCGCCCGGACCTGGACCCACCGCCGCCGGGCTATGCACGTTGCCCAAGCTACTACCGCTGTTGTACGCGCTGGCATGCATCCCTGTGAGGGAGGTGTCCGCCACCGCCTCCAACCCACCCACAATCCCTGACGCGCCTGTGCCGCCGACGCCAGAGCTGCCGCTGGTGGCCGCCGCTGCAAGAGGAACAGGAGGCGTGAACAGGTGTGGGGACTGCCGTCCGTGTTGGCCGTGCCCTGAGCCCGCGACGCTGCTCACACCAGCGCCACCACCACCACCGCCACTCGCGGATGGGTGCGTGTGCGGATGCCCGTAGTGCGCGCTCGCCGGACCACCACCCGACTGGTACGAGGTCGACGCAAGCTGGCTGGTCCCGGCGCACGGGGAGTCTGGCTCCAAAAAGGTGAGGGCGTCCGATAGGTTCACCAGCTCGACAAAGGGTGGCGCGGTGCCCCAGTCCAAGGAAGTCACGGTCAGGTGCTCCAGCAACGGTTTCTTCTTCGCTGTCGTCGCCGCCGCCGTCCCTCCCAGGACGGGACCCGCGCCGCCTCCCGCACCACCTGCCGTTGCTGCAGCGCCGCTCGCACCCCCACCCCCCACCGCCCCTGCAGCCGCCGACACAATGCCGGCCGGAGAGCCGGCGGGCGTGGTGGCTGAGGTCGCGGTGGTCGACGGCGTTACAGACAGACCATGAACGCTGCTGAGACCGCCCCCTCCGCCTCCGCCAACCCCACCATTGCCCCCGCCACCGGTGCTAGGGTTGCCCAGCGTACCAGGCAAGGGAACCGCCCCACTACTCACGCCACCCCCCGTGGCTGCTGTGCCGGGTAAGAGTGTGGACTTCATGACGGGTCCTGCGGCACTGCCACCCGCCGCTGCCGCCGTGACGGCCGCACCTGTCGACGGTGCTGTCGAGAGCCCAGCGGCACCCATGGGAGACGGAGCCGGCGCCGCCGCCGGGAAGGTGACACCGTTGCCCGTTCCACCCAGACAACTGCCCGGTGCGCTGGCCCCGTGTGCCGTCCCCGCATTGCCCAAGGTGCTGGTGCTTTCACTCACATCGCCAAGGCCGCTGCCACCACCGGCAGCAGCGGCAGCATTCGGCGCTACACCGAGGTTGTGGTGGCTTGCCGCTGCGAGACCCGTGGTGGTGCCAGCCACACCCACCCCGCCGCCTCCGCTTGTGTCGTTCATCTTCTCGTCAAGCATTTGTTTGAGTTTCTTATTGATGAGAAGTCGGATGGCCTCGGCGGCGGTTTCGTCGAGCCTACCCCAGTTGAACCGGAAAGACATGGTTGCAGACGAGAGGGTGAATAATTTCTATTAAAAAAAGGGATGAAAGCGTAATCGGAGAGTATTGGTGGACCTGTCGGTTCTGCACCAACTTCAGGGAAGGAGTTACTTCACACTCGCGAATGTCGATACGCGAGCCCACCACAAACACAGCTGCCCACCGATGAAGACGGTCAGCGAAGAGGGACAAAGGGAAAAACGGGCGTTTAAAATGGCTCCCAATACACTAGCGAAGAGACGGAATAGAGAAGGGAGAAACACGTGCTCCTCCTTGTGGGCAGCAAGGAACAGAAGAATAAAGGTGCTACGATGCAGATACAACGGAAACGAGCACAGCCACAACAGGGAGGAGAGTTGCAGTGGTTACAAGGTTTTCTTACGCGAACTCTGCTCTTTCGCGTCTCGTCAGCCAAGAGATGGGGCCCACCACAAGGATTTCCTTTCCGAAAGAGAACGTGGCGTCGTGAGCGTACTTTTCTCTCTTCCCAGGGAACCGGTCGCCGCTCACCAAGCCTCTCTCTCTCAGTCTTCACACTCTCCGTTGCCCACCATTGCGGGGCGTAAGGAAAGTGCAAAGTCGCCAGAAACGACAAGCACAAACACACACACGCGCGCGCGCTAGAGAAGAGCTGTTGTCTCTCCAGCACACACGAAGGAGAGAAACATACGTAGCACCGCTACATACTTTCCGTTGCTCACTTTTCCGACTTTGGCATGCGCGCATTTTTGTTTTGTTTTCTTATTTTTTGGAAGGAGGTTCACGTGCGACAAAGAGCGAATAGGTCAACAGTCAACAACGGCTATAAACACAAGAACAACGCGGAAGGGTAGGGGCTCATCAGAGCTTGGTCCACCCGTCCACAGTATAAAGGTTCGCCCAATCATCATAATAGGGGAAACCCAAAGGGAAGAAAGGAAAGCGAAAAGTTAAAAAAAAAACACAAGAGGTAGGTTGCTGCGTAGATGAGCCGTAAAGCTGATCTGAGTGTTTTGCGATGAGTCAGTTGCAACGAGTTTTTTTTTTTCTGTTGTTGCGGCTTCCGTTTCCTGACGACGCATAGAACAGTAAGGAAACACGGTGTGCACGTGTGTGTGTAGGCGCGTACGCCGCTGGTGGTATAATAGGGTGAAGGTGATGGATTCCGGTGACGAGAATGCCGAGTGGTGGTGAAAATGAAAGAAAGAAGAAGGGAGCACACCTTAAATCCTTACACCGCCACCATCATCCTTGTGGTGAAAGGCCTCGTCATGTTCATCCGGATGCGATCAGGAGCTGTTACGGGTAGGCAAAGGGCTCCGGCATCGGCGCGTCCTCAGCGCTGCTGGTGTACTCATTCTTCACAAGCTTCTCCTCACCGAGCTCCGGCTTTGTGTCGCGCAACAAGCAGACACCCACAGCGTTGGGCTTCACGGGCACGTAGCGCGCGTCCTCTTGGTGCGTCACAACGCTGAGCTGGTTGGCGGTAACGCGGGCAGGGTTGTGCAGGAGCTCAAAGGTCGCCTCCGGCTCAACTGCCTCCTTCTTCTCGCTCTCCTTGGTCTCTGCCTCACCGTTAGCCGCTGCCGCAGCAGCGGTGGCGTCCGTGGTGGTAGCACCACCACCGGCCTTGCCACGTTTGCGCTGCAGCTCCTCCTCTTTCCGGGTCGTGGACAGCACGACGGCCTGCACGCCTGAGGACTTGGTCTCCTTCTTCTCCTGCAGTACGGACTTGGGAACGGCGTAGGTACTGGGCTTGGCGTTGGACTTGAAGACGTACTCGGGCATCTCGAGGTTCGCGTTGAGGCCAATGAAGCACGTTGGTGACATGGCGAGGGAGATCATGAAGGTGTACGGGTACCAGTACCAGTACTGCGTGAAGAGGAACATGCCAACCACGGCCTTGTCCAGGCGGTGACGCTGGCGGTGAAGGCTAAACGTGCAGTTCCGGCCGCCCGCATCCAGCAGGCCGGCGGCGATGACGCAGCCAAACTTGGAGCAGACGTCTTCCTTCCGGTCGCCGACCTTCTGGTCGAGCAGCTGGCGGTACTCCTTCACCTTAGGGTTCTCGGCCTCGGTGAGCTGCACCATGACGAGTGCGAGAGCAATGTAAACACCTTGACGCACCAGCTCCGACAGGTCAGACTTCATCTCCCACAGCACATCGATAATGTCGGAGCGGCCCGTGCCGGCGGCGCACACGCCCAGCGCCATGGCGACGCCGTAACGGACGTGGGGGTTGTAGCTGTCCACAAGGATGCGGGTGAGGTCGAGGCAGAGGCTCGGATTGGTGAAGCAGAGGAGACCAATCATCATAGCGGCGTTGCGGCGCACATCGTCGTTGGTGTCACGCACCGTCGTGTGCAGCAGCTTCTCAATCGCCACTGCATTCTCGGTGCCCGCGTACGCGAGACCAAGCACAAAGCAGCCACCGTGACGCACCCACGGGTCGCCGCTCTCAAGGAGCTCGCAGGCAAGCGGCAGGGCCTCATTCTCGCGACCCAAATTGATGAGGGCCATGGCCATCACGGCACCGCGAATAATCTTTTCCTTTTGCGTCTCCTCCATCGCCATGTTCTTGAGGTTCTCGATCGCCACGGCGTTGCCGCTCCCCATCATGAGCATGCCCATGGCCAGCGTCGCGCCTTCACCGGCCACCGCATCGCTGCCCGCGGCGCAGGTGAGCAGGGAGTCGTAGAGCTCCTCGTCCTGCAGGCCCATAGCCGCCAGACCAAGGCCGAGCGATGCGCCGTGCGTCATCTGCTCATTGCCAGAATACCGGCGCAGCTTCTCCGCCAGGTACTGCACCACCGTGCGCTCCGACGACGCGCCAAGCGGGGCGTGAATGAGGCCCAGGCCGTAGAGGGCACCCGCCTCCTGGTACGGCAGCGGGGACAGGCCGCTCTCCTTGGGCAGGTAGGGCTCCAGCAGCCGCATGGACTCCTCTGTTTCGCCGCGGTGAATGACGCCAATCGAGGCGGTGCTGATGAAGCGGCCCCACGAGATGGCCTTGGCCATCCAGCGGGTGTGCTCGCGCAGGAAGGCGTCCTGGCCGGTCCCGCTGTACATGAGGGCGTTCGCCATCACGGTCGCAATGTGCATAATGGATTTGCGAGGGTCTACCTTGCGGCGGATTTGGTTCATGACATGAATGTCGGCCGCGCAGCGCGTGGCGAGGAAGCGGGTGTGCAGCTCCGTGGTCGTCTTACCTGTGAGAACCGCAAGCAGCTTCGCATCGACGGCATCATCTGCGCCGTCAGCGGCGGCTGCGGCTGGTTTCTTGACGTCACTGGAGGCTTGGTCGGCCGCCGCGTTCGCCTCACCATTGTCAGCCTCTGCGCCGTCCACCACCGTCCCCATGACGGCATTGGCCGTTGGCGCCAGTTCCTTGACGAGCGCCGAGAGAAAGTCCTGGTTGCCATACTCAAAGAGATCAAAGGCCAGCTGGTACGCCATGATGCGGTCGCCCCCCTTCAGCAGGCCCTCCATCAAGCTGGACGTCCCCTTCACGTCGCCGAGGAAGAGGAGACACTGCGACATGGCGAAGTAATCCACGGTGGCCAGGGACTTGGTGGTGTAGAGGCCCGCTAGCAGACGCAGCACCTTGCGGCGAAAGGTAATGTCACGCAGAAGAACGTTGGCGACGTGAAAGGTGAAGTTGAGGATATCGGCCGAGTGCGTCTTGGCAAGGCACTGGGTGAGCACCCGCTCGAGAAAATCAAGGCGGCGTGCGCGAATGGTGAAGCCGACAATCTCCTTCACCTCCGCCATTCCTTCGTTTCCGAGGATCCACGACTTGGTGAGGGACACAAATAGAGTCTCCAGGCGCGGATCAAGCTCCGGAATCGACGCCGCGTCCTCCTCGTTGCCGTCTTCTCCACCGCGGGCAAGCACGGCGGCGTCGGCGGCACTCTCGTGGCGCTCCTGATACTCCACGTACTGATCAATGCAGCGGCTCAGAATGGTGTCGGTAAAGAGGGAGCGCTTGGTGCCATCAAAGGCGTTGCCGGCGGCCAGTGCGAACTGAACGGATTCATCGAAGGCGCCGAGGTGGAAGTACACCTGGGAGGCCACCAGTGCCGCCAATCGGCGCGTCTCGTCGCTCAGGCTAGCCGATTCGTGCAGCTCCTCAATCAAGGAGATGTCGACGGCAATCTCGCACCAGAAGGTGTCCATCAGCTCGACGAGGCGCTTCAGGGCGAAGAGCAAGATGGCGTTGTCGCTTTCACGAAGCAGGGCAAGCACGCCCTTGGCAGAGGTCATCATGTGCACCATGGCGATCGGATGTTGTGCTGTGAGACGAGCGGGAGAGGAGGTATGGGTGTGTCTGTGTGATGGTATAGGATGTACCAGTGGGGGTGATACCTCGTCAAGTGGTGCCGATGCTGGTTTATCTGAGCTTCTCAGTGTATGTCTGTGCAGAACTGGTCGAGACACAAGGGCTAAGTAAACAGAGAGGGGAAATAGGATGGTGTCCTCAAGAGGAGAGGAAGATTGCTTTTCAAAAATACGAAAAAAGAAAAGAAATCAAAAGTCAAATGCGAAAATGAAATACTGCAATGATAGTGTCACAGAAGCGATCACGCATCCCAAATAGGAGGAGAGCAGAAACGAACGCGAGAAGGCGATGAAGGGGTACGCGGCATTACGTGATGAAGCGGATAGGAAAGATAGACAGACTGGGCGTGAACAAGAGAGCCCACCAAGTGGCTTTTTTCAGCAGACTACAGATGTGAGCCTCTCAGACGCATCGGGAAGCTTCAGCAAATGGAGCAGTCGCGCTCCGAGAAACACGAGAGAGGCAGGTGCTCCCTCGCATCCGACAACATCTGGAGACATTGAAAAGTGACGGAGTAAACCCACAACACGTGTTAACTGACATTGCAACGCTACGATAGTGGAATCAAACGCTTCCTCTTTTTGGCGTCTGTCTGTTTCTTTCCTTGCTTTTTGATACGTTTTCACAGTGAGGTTATTCGGTATAGTCTTAAGTATTAATCGTGGGAACGTGGAATGTTTAAAACAACAATGTTAGAAGTGAAAGTGAATCGCGGCCGAAGGCTTTTTTGCACCGCGTACATTCCTCGAATGCTCGCGACAGGAAAGCGAAGAATTGCGAAGGATCCGTGTCGCTTTTCCTCTTCATCCCTACTTGCTCACAATTCAAGCGTGCTGCTGCGGGAGTGCTGTTCCTTTCCAACTCAAAAGCGATCCCTTTTGGGGGAGGTGCTTCCCTGTTTCACACATACACACACTCTTACACACACGAGAATTCGGTGATGACCAAAAAAAAAGGGAATCACTTCACAGCTGGCGGTCGAATCGAGCGACGTAGAAACCGTTCGTGGCGTCCTGCGCAGGGTCGCACCGGATCGTAAAGTCAAGCGGGCCAATATCCTCGTCCCCGGCCTTCTTGATGCCGCGGGTCTTCCACACGCCGGGCATGATGTTGCTCAGCTTCCAGCCGCGCTCCTGCACGCGAGTGTCGCCCAGCACCGTGCGCACGACATCCTCGTTCTCGGCCTCATGCACGGAGCAGGTGGAATAGACGACGGTGCGGCAGCTATCAAAGGAAAGGAGTGCGTGGGCGAGCAACTTGCGCTGCAGTGCGGCGAGCTTTTCAATGCGCTCCTCGTTGCCCGCGAACTCCGCACTCTGGGCCGCGGGGTTCATGGAGCCCTGCTCCTCTCCCAGCACCTCCACCACGTCATCCTCCCCGTATTCCTCTGTGTGTGCTCCATGACGAGACCCGGACGACGCGGATGTTGACGCATGCAGTCCTTCCTGCTGTTGCTGCTGCTGCTGCTGCTTGATGTGGCTCTTCTGATGCATCAACGCCACATCCACCCGCGTCACGACGCCGCTCGCGCTGCAGCTTGGGTCCAGTAAAATTCCTTCCGTCGCCGCACGGTCATCGGAGGACATTTGAAAAAAATCCATATTCACAACATTCACGTAGTCGGTGGCGCCAAGCGTCTGCACGCGCCGCTGTAACAGCTCCGCGCGGCGTTCGTCGCGTTCGATGGCCATGAGTTTGATATCAGGAGCGCCAAGCGCAGCCAGTTGTGTCGTCTTGTTGCCCGGGGCAGCGCAAGCGTCGATCACGTACTCGAGCGGTTTTACGGGTGCGGCGTCTTCACTTGTCGTGAACGGACGCTCCACAGGAACGGCGTCAAGTAGGATGCAGGCGGGCAGACATGAGGCGCGGTCCTGCAGCACGAGCTGACCGCTGCGCACCGCGGGATGGGCGTGCAGGTCTGTCCCGTGAGGAAAGACAAGCAAGGAAGGCACGATAGGGTCCTCGGTGAAGTCGGGCATAATTTTTTTCGGACGGGTGTGCCCCTTCTTGCGACGGTTTTCTTCGACGCCTCCTTCCGGCGATGCGTCATCGGTGTTGTTGTCGTGGTCGTCCTCACTGCCCCGCCCGCGCTTTCTTGCGTTGCCAGAATCCAGCGCCGCACTGCCCGCCGCCGCCGCCTCACGATGGTGCTGTGCTGCATTGCGCAGACGCGACACCAGCACATCCTTGTCAATCTTCAGCGTGTTGACACGGGCGTAGCGCGGCAGCCTCAGCACCGCCGGACGTCCCGCTGCCTGATCGCCACCATCCTTGCTCGTGCCACCGTTGGCGCC
The DNA here is from genome assembly GCA_030849835.1 of Herpetomonas samuelpessoai. Classification (NCBI taxonomy): domain Eukaryota; phylum Euglenozoa; class Kinetoplastea; order Trypanosomatida; family Trypanosomatidae; genus Herpetomonas; species Herpetomonas samuelpessoai. Next base: position 252,037 of record JASAOC010002123.1, read on the forward strand.
ACGCTTTCCCGCGGCGGCTTGCTCTGCCTCTGCCTCCTCGAATTTTTCATCAGTGCGGGGAGGGATAACGTGATGCTTGTACACCCGCCAGTACGCCTCGCGCAGGTACGACGCGGACTCCTGCACCGCGCGGGCCGTGCTGTCCATCTTGGTGCTCACGCCCTTCCCCAGCACCACGTCATAGGCCATGCACAGGGCAAACTCCCGGTTCGCGTTCGGGTAGTACTTGAAAAACTCTGCGACGGCGAGGACATCCTCGAGGAGCTCGTAGTGTCGCAATGTCTCGCAGACCACGGCGTACGTCTGACGCTTTTTTTGCATCTCCTTGCGCAGACACAGAGCCTTTGCCGTTCCGTTGCCCGCACGGACAATCTTGATGATGTCCGCTGCCTGTCTGTACACGTCCATGATGCGTTGTTTTTCGTGGTTTTTGGGCGGTTTAAAAGGTCTTTTTTTCTCCCCTTTGTCTGTGTGTTAGAAACACTGACCTACGGCTAACAGAAAGGAAAAAAAAAAATGTGAATCAGTAAAGGTAAACATCTCAGAAGGAGTTGACCGTCACGCCGGAAAAGCAACCCATATGTAACGTTTACTGGGTGTGATGGGTGAGAGGGCAGCGCGCTCACAATTGCCATTGGTCACACCCCACGACATGCATGTGCTCCTCACGAGGAAATGAACACGGTCCGTCTATTATTATTCTTTTTTTTTTTACTTTCACATATTTCGTGAACTGAACTTCTATCGTACTCCGAGGAGTGAAATGTAAGCGAGTCTACGAACGCAAAATCTATGAAAGGCAATCGGTCCAACGCAAACGCAACACGCGGAAAAGGAACAGCAGAAGCGCTCGCCGCTGCGGGGGGATCGACAGACAAAAGGTGGAGAGAGAAAGACTCCGCTGCTGTGCATACATCACAAGAAGGTGTACAGAAAAGAGAGGACGCCAAGACCGTGCTTCAGACCTTGTGCTCCCACACGCAGCAGCATCTCTCTGGGCCTCCTGCATCAGCAGAGCCCTTCTCCGTCCGAGAGCATTTACTCCGCGGTACGGAAGCGGAGGAACAAGAAGAAACCGAGCGCCGCCTGTGGTGGTGGGGTGGTGTCGTGGGAGAGAGAGAGAAGGGCCGACAGGACTTCATCCATGAAGCGTCAAAGAGAAAATCAGAGATGGGCACGTTGCCAGCCTCTCCTGCGCTCGCGAATAGCGTCCCAGCTGAACACGACACACAGCCGGCATTCATATCCTCGCACGTGGTTTGTAAATCGTGCTTGGTGAAGCGAGCACAGCGCTGCGCAACATCTGGCATGACCGCGGGCTCAGGTTTCCTACGTCCCGTTGGCAAACCCTGTTCATCGCCCATGAAGCAGGCAATCACGGATTGGTCGCAGCCCGCCACACGCACCGCCTGCACAGCGGCAAAGCCGTGCTTCAAGAAGTCTTCGACGAGAGTTTCCTTCCGTGGCACGACATGCGCATTGACGACAAGGCACCCGCTGGACGGTCGGAGACGGCGCCGACAGCGGTCAACCAGGCCGCCGCCAAACATCATCGCTTCCCGCTCGGGGTCGTAGCAGTCAAGAACGATGATGTCGTAATACGGGTGATGAGGCGACGCAAACCCATGCTCCTCCGGCTGCGGCTGGCGTTTCCTTGACAGGGGAATGCTCTTGTGCTCGTCATCGCTGTGGTGCTGCGGTGCTGACGCATCAAGGAAGGCAGCGGCGTCTTGGACATGAAAGGTGTAGTGGCCCACGGGTCCCTCATACCGTGCCGTGCGAAGTTCTGCCTCTCTGTTGGCTGCTCGCGGGAACGCAAAGACACATCGCGAGCCCAACAGCGAGGAACCCTCCTGCACCGAAGACGCCTCTGTCTGATGCTTTCCTCGTGCCCTCTTGGGAAGTGCCGAGACACTAATGTCCTCCTTAAGCGAAGGTTGCAACGTGGACAGGGGAGGCGTTTGACCATGCCGGACACACGCCTCCACCACCGCTGGCTCCAGCTCCACCACATCCAAGTCGATGTGTGGCGGGAGAATCGCATCGAGGCACTGGCCGAGGACATTACCTCCTAAGCCGAGAATGAGCACCGCAGGCGGAGCAGCTGTCGCCCCGGAAGCAGACGATCGCGCATGCGCAAGCTTGCCTTTCCCAAACGGACGCGTTTGTTTTCTAGACAACGCGTGACGGACCGTGGAAGGGGATGCTGTTTTCACTTCGTTTCGGTTCCACAGCGCATAGGCGGGAAGGGCGAAGTGAATCACGTGACGTGGATAGCATTCGAGCGACGTTGCCGCAAGGAACCTCTTCTTCTGAGCAAGTTCGCCAACATCATTCACACGCGAAGAACGTCCCCGTTGGGCCTTGCTGCGCAATGGCGAGGCGCTTGATGGTGTGCTGAACCCGCTCTCCGCAAGGGGTACCTGAAAAATGGATTGCAGCGCAAAGGAGGCTGCACGTGGGTTGTGCAGTGCGCTGTGATGAACAATGTGCACGCTGTGGAAGCGCAAGCGGACGTTGCGCCCACCACTGGTTGGCTCTGCGGATGTCGAATTACAGAAGCTCGTCATGGACGTGAAATCACCCTTCAGGACACCAGCGCAAGGCATTCGCGCGTTCTCTTTATCTTCTCGAGATGCGTGTGCTTGCTGAGGCCGCTTCGTCCTGGAACGGGGTGCCGTGTCCGTACCTGCTGCGTTCGTCGTTGGTGAAGACGGGGTGGAAGGGGTGGTGACATCCGCGGCGGCCCCGGTTGCCTCACGACTTGAAACCTGACGACCAACATTGGAGGGAAGAGCTTTCAAGATCACCTGCAGAGTCTCCAGGTGCGTTTGCGAAATGTTGTTATTGGTGACCGGCTCCATTTCCCCCGCCTTCAGCTCAGTGCTGCTCGTAGACTTCATTGGCATCCGCTGCGCCACCTCCGCCTCCAGCATTGTCTCGGCCCACATCACAAAATACCCGGAAAGCACCGTGCAAGGCAGCGTCGTGAGAATACGTGTCTTGCAATCCCGCGCCGTCACGACAAACGGCCTCGTGTCCCCTTCGTTCCGGTGCGGCGGGCCAGTGGGAGAGAGCGGGTCCACCTCTTCACAGGCGGCGGCTTTGTCGGAAAGCAAGTCCGCGAGCAGCCGCTGCGCCATGGAGAGTCGCGGTCGCCTACTTGCCCCTTTCACATCCTCTTTGCTAGACAACGCCTCCTTGCAAGCGGTGCCGTTCTCATCACGCGCGCGGGTGTCCCCGCCGTGCAACGCGCGCTCCACCCGCGTGCAGCCCCACCTCTCCAGTTCTTTACACACATTCATGTCATGGAAATAGGCGAGAACCTCAAGGGCGATGGAGTGCTCGGCCATGCGCACGAGCTCCGTGGTAGAGACCACGTGAAGCTGATTCATGTTAGCGCGGACGGTAGCGCCTACTGTGTCGGCGGTGTGATGTTCTCCGTTCTCCACGGCCTGTTCGGTGGACCGGGGAGGTACAGTAGCAGAACGATTTTCTTTCAGCTCTCGCTGCCGGCGGACCAGCATCGCCGTTGACATGGGCATGGCACAGCACGTCTCTCTATGGTTGTCTGTTTCTCGCTAGATGGATCTATGAACGTTGCCGCTAGGCGTCACGCTGCTGAAACGAAAGAATAGGTACAGGAGAAAACGTACGTGTGTGCGCAAAGCAGCGCAGGATTGCTAGGGTGGAAAGAAAGAAAAAAAAGAAGTGTGAGCGTAAGGAGTAAGAGCACAAAAGGTCATGGGAGAGGGGATACATGAGAGAGGGCAACAAGCAAGTGGTGGCACTGGCGCACAAAACGTGACCTCCATTCTTTACTAAACGGACGGGATTTTCCCGAAGTGGTGAATGATTAAGTGACGAAAGCGAATCACTGTTGCTTTCCTCTCCTGCCTTGCCTTCTCCTTAAGCTAGGTCCCTGTTTTCGCGTCAGTTTCGGGGGGAAAAAAATAAAAAATTGTCAGTTCGTTTATTCATAGTTAGTTCTCTTTTCTGGTTTCTTTTATATCTTCTATTTCAAAAAGATGAGCCTTACCTCCCACCACGCGACGCTCGTGTACGGCATGATCGCGTTGATGGCCAGCGATGGTCCATTTCCGATCGCACTCTTCTTCGACGATGAGAAGGGTAAGGATCGGTGCGACGGTGTAGTTGAAATCGTCGCGGAG